>JASTWP010000375.1:0-163631 GCA_030770255.1 Temnothorax ravouxi
TTGTACCTCCGTTCTGCATTAGATGGAATGATACATATGATTATTAACTCGCGAAGGAAAATAACGCGGGATTGAATATATTTAGCTCGCACGCGAGACAACTGTATAATATTGTTGTTTTGTGCGCGAGCTGAATGTGTTTTCAAATGATCATGCTATTTTCTCCGTATAAGATACATCACATATTACATATTTAACATAGAATTATACATGTATATGATTAATATAGTATGTAATGACGTATGTGATTATTACATAATTATCTGTGTATAATGTTTTAAATCATAATAATGGACAAATTAACTGATTATTTTAATTATAAGCATTTATAAATTTTGATTGATAAGAATTTTACGCCAATAAATAGAGAAAGCTAATATTTCGATTAACTTTAACTGGATTTTATTTTGTAAATAATACATATAAAATTTAATAAATATAATAAAATTAATCGGCCAATTTTATGGTTAAAAAAACTAATATATTTCTGCTTTCTTTTTTGTATCATCGGTCGATTATAATGTTTAACTTATGAACCTTTTCATATAATGTTGTGGTCGAAACTTCGAAAGGAGTTGAAATTGCGACAAATCGCGTTGCATCGTCCCGTAATCAAGCTATTGCTATCGTGTCCAGCACCGTATACACATCTAAAAAGCGACAGGTAGCCATAATTGATCATAATGCCTCGCTAATTGATAGGTTGAAGAGGTTTACCGCGTTTTCTAAAGAAAGCCATTCAGCGTATGTACAACGAAGTCATTGCTGCGGCAAATTGCAATGACGATTTCTTCCATGTCGCACGCTCCGTGAATCTTGAGTAGGTGGAAACATAACTCTCGTTTCCCTTTTTTTTTTTCAACGGGATTTCATGTCGCGATAGTTGCACATCGGGAATTTCGCGATATATACGCAGAATAATTGCCCTATAATGTAGTAAGCCAGCGAAAAGTGACATGTATCGCGCAACGTATCGTTTACCGTGTTACGTCTTGCGTGTATGTATATAAAGAACTTATGTGCATAGAAATTCAGTTGCTAGATACACGCAATTCTGATTTAATTGACCATCCAATCATTATTGTAAATATTCGTCTAAAGCGAGAAGCGCAGCTAGCAATAAAGATATGTATCGTATTTATTTTGATGTGAAATTTTATGCGTTTCGTTTAAACATCTAGAGAGCGAATGCAAATATCAACTTTTCCTTTCTTGAATCTGAAATTTATTGAATTCAGTTTTCAGAAATAGAAAGCTATTATATGACAAACTGATAATAAATTAATGAATAGATAATAATAAATACCTAATTAATTTTATATTTAAAAAATTATTTGCGAATAAAAAATTAATTGACTTTTCTTCATTTCATTTTTTAGAAATTTTTTTAGACGTTTCTAACTTATTATGTAAGAACTTTTCTATTTTATTTGGAGTCGTTAAAGAGTATAGGTATAATATTTTATCGATTCCGGAAATTGTTGACTCCGAGAGACGATACATTTTTTAATAAAGCCTTGGTAAGCGGTATATACTAAAGCAGTTTTCTTTACAGTTTCCATGATTACCTATAGGCGAACTCCATTTATTTCGCCGGATGTGCAGACGAGGCACTATCTCCGCCGACGCAATTTGTATGCGTTCCCGTAGCTTAACGAGTTTCATCTCGACTCGTCCCGTTTTAGTTTGACGATCATGCAGGTTGCCTGTCGCTCGTCCGAACTATCGTGAAATCCTTTCTACATCCTGGGCAATTTCCCCGAGTGGAAAGTGCTTAGTCGTGTTCGCGTTTCTTCGCGCTAGTTCGAGTGGGCGATCTTCGGCTTAACCGAATTGTAAGTTAACTTAGCTGTTTCACTGAAAAACACTGACTTTCACGATGTCGGTATTCATGCAGAATATAAATTCCAGAATTCGATTTATATTATATCGAATGTCGGAGACAATATATCTTTGAAAAAAATATTCTATTGATTTTTAAGCTTCTTAATATTTCTATTAATATTACAAGGATATGTAATGTATCTCATAACCCACTTTAAAGCCATATTTAGAACCGATGCTCAATTACTTACAATTCTTGCTTTTTCAACTTACCATTATGATCCACAATTGTGCTGTTGCAACGTATACGTTTCTTGCACAAAATTGTAATTATCGGCTTACACGTTAAGAAGCAGGAAAGACATTTAATAGCATCGATATTCGTCGGGGCGTTTCAACACGTTTATGCCGCGTTTGCGGTAATCTATAATTTAATGCTTGTAAGGATTTACCGGATACAGCAAACAGGACGAATGGCGCGCTTGAATCGGAAAGTCTCTTCTCTTGCACAAAGTCGCGATTGCGTGAAACCGAGAAACGCGGCCGACGAGAAAAATACTCACAAAGTTGGAGCTTTCGTTTTTTCCCTTTCTATGTATTAAGCTATGTATCACGGTAAAATAAGCATCAACATTTTACCATATGGTATTAACTTGTAATTGCTGTATAATTTGCATTATTTTAAGTTATCTGATCGTAAAACTTCTGCTGAAAAGTTGTAAAGGCTTGAAAATGGCTTCTATTAAATTTTGTCAAGAGAAAGTTAACTCCTATACTGCAGCTGCTTTGAAAGAGGCAGAATGTTCGTCCATCGCATTATTTAATAATTCAGAGTTTGATTTAACAAGAAACATATTTTGAAATTTAATTTAATTTATCCAAAATCAGGGGCATCGTAAGACCAGATGGAATAAAGCTATAATCCTACTATTTCTTTGGGCATTTTCTCATTCGCATACGATTTCCATCGACGAGATTACACTGCGATAATATAAATGCGAGTTCACTTTCACTAGTGACCCACGATGTCGCGAGCAGGAAGACAAGTTGCATCAACGAATGAGGATTGCCGCGGAGGTATTTGTCCAGCTTTCGAAGCCTCAAGGAATACTCGTCTTTTTCCGTCGAAATTTTTCAAGAGAGTCTCTATCTCTCATAAATCAAAAAGATAGGAGCTTCAAATATGACCCTGCAAAAATAATATAATTGTCTAATTTGTAATAGGCAGAATTACTGATATTATAATTCTGAAAATAAATTATCAATATACAATAGATACAATTTTTTTACGATTCTCATACACAATAACCTTCTTCGTAATTTTCTAGATTTAATTATTAACATCATATATGCTATAAACATAGATATATTATTAATCCAAATGCAAAGATTTAAACAATTTTTAATTTAATTTATAAAATTAAATTAAAATAATATATTTACATGTTTTTTAAATTAATGTTTTTAATAATATATATATATATATATATAAAATGTGCAGTAATAGCATTAAAATACAAGAAATTGTACTCTGTCTTAAAAATATTATTTATGCAAATCTCAGGATAAAGAAAATCATTCTATTTGTATATAGGAACCCGTCGAATCAAAGGATTCTCTGCAAAGTCTCGCTGCGCCAGCAAAGAAGGAAGTTGAGCCGGACACTAAAGACATGAAAACTCAAGAAGGAGAAAACAGCTCAAAATCTGACAATGAGAACGGCGATCGCGATGATGATGATGATGATTACGATGACGATGAATTCCCTCCTGTACATATCAAGCTTCCTCTTCAGTTGGATCTCGACGACATTGCAGGCGTAAATAAATTATTTTGTATACATAATTTTACATATTCTATTTTTTTATTTAAATATTTTAATGATAATTACCATATAAAAATCTTGTATACATGATTTTATATCGGGATTTTTTATGATTTTTAGTTTTGAGAAAATATTGACATGTGAATCTTAACCATATCTTAAACTTTGATTGTTTTTCCAGACGTTAATTCAACAAGCTCGTAGCAGAGTTTCCTGTGTAGTTGAAAGACGACGAGCCGACGAGGTGATGGACGGAACCGGTGACAACGGTTTAGATAACAGTACCGATCCACAACGTTTCCAAAGACTAAGCGGCGAGCGAGTTGCTATTCTTTGCGAATCAGGCAGTCCAAACCAGGAGTAAGTAATAGCAGAAGAGAGAAATATATAAGACAAAGCATTAAATACTTAATAATTGTAAATAATATGAATACCGAATACTTAAATTACTATTTAGTCCATTAATTAGTTCTTAAAAAATATTCATTATAATGCGGATAAGATACAATAAAAAACAAGATTTCCAATAACTAAATATTAAAAAGCTGAATAAACAAACAATGATAACTCCATAGACGTACAATGAAATATTGTGAACTTTATTAAATAATTTATAGATTAAAATGGAATATAGTAATATATAACAATAACGATTTTACTTTTATTCTTTGTAGGCAGCAAGAGCAAGAGATGCTTACTCCAATCATCGTGCCCTTAGGCACCGTTCAAATTCCCCTCCAGTCCCAGGAACCTAACCCGGGCTATCATCAATACCAAATACATACCCAGTATCAAGTTCCCGATATGCAGCAATTGCCGCTTAGCGACCCACGAGGATTGAATCACATCCCCCCGGGTGTACTTCCTCCTGAGCTTCGTAACCTTCCTCAGTTGACTATGGAGATGAGACCGCCCCGAATGGGCCCGCAGACGCCCGTGATGGGACCTCAGAATAATCCGATGGGACCACCGATGGCACCACAAGTGAGTCTTGTCTACTATGCAAACGTAAACGAATTATATATAGCCGTTGTAAATCGCACACACAAATTTATTTATTTATTATAATAATTTTATCTAGCACATCAATACTAATTATCATATTTATGTCTAGATCGAAATGCGTCAGATCCCTATTGAACTGCGTCACTTTTCGATGGACCCGATGAGGGGTATGCGCCCGATGGCTCAGGAGCCTCGTCAGGAACCACAACAGGTTTCGATGGTGTATCAACAGCAGGCCGAGCAAGTTCCCAATACCTACAATCAGGAGCAAGGTCCAGCTATGATGCCACCGCTTCCTCCACAAGCCGAGGCACAGGAGCAAGACCCAAGAATACAGCAGATACCACCAATGATGATCCCGCAAACTGAACAGAGGCCACCTGCTCCACCTCAGATCACGCCTGAAAAGCCACGCTCTCCCTTCCAGGGCATTCCCATAGAAATCAGGAGAATAATTCAGCAAGTTCCGTTGGAAATTAAGAACATCATCCAGCATATTACTGGCGAAGCCAGGGCGATCCCGGTTCAAGTACCAGAGGGAGCACGTCGCGAGGTAACTTTGTTTATTTGTCTTACGTTAAATTGTAAAGCACATTTCGAAGAAAATCCAGAAAAATCATATTTTTACAAATGGATACATATGTAATAGATATATCTTTTTTATTAAATTACGGATTAATTTTAGTTTTAATGTAGAAATGGTGCTAAGATTTTATCTGGAAAATTGTGTAACGTACAACTGTTAAAGTCACGTTCTGTCACGTTCATAAATATGTATTGCAATGCAAATAGGAACTCAAACCGTTCCCGGAAGGCGCACGGCCAATACCATTAGGACCATTCCCACTTCCGGTGGAAGTGAGAAATTTGATTGAACATGGAAATATCGAAGGTCGTCAACGTCCGGATGGCGGCGAAGATCAACAGGAAGCGAAGGCTTTTCCAGGTCCAGAGGATGACAGCGAAGAAACAGAAAGAAACTTCCCCATTCCAATGGAAATCCGCAATATAATTCACCAGGTAAAATGATAAAAAGAAATATCGTATGAATTAACAAAAAAGATTTTAAATTAAACAGTCATAAATTTAAATTAAACATAGATAAAAATATTGTATATGGGGATTATATGATAATCATTAATTTGAATATTTGAAATTAATATAAAATCTATTTAAAAGATGTAGGGGAGACCGGGGCTAAGCCGACAACGGGGCAAACTTGACACTAGGTTTTTTACTGTACTTTCCTACTGTAAATGCGTCTTTATGTGCCAATATTATCAACGGAATTTGGTAACATTCTGAGTTATAGTGTAATTTTTAACGCGACATAAGCGTTTTTGATAGTGAAAAGTAATTTTTCTGATCTCTCGAAAATGTCTACTCTTCCATCGAACTTTACTTTTGCAAATCTACCGGTAAGTGATTTTGATGGGAAATTTGATGCTTTATATGAATTTGATAATCGTTTTTAAATATTTTCAAAATTTTCATGTTTTTGAAGTAACAAAAGTGAAAAACGACGTTCGGGGCAAAGTCAACACCACGCCGTTTCGTCGGCTCCCAGTAACAAACGATGCTTTGCAGCCGTATATGGCTTATGACAAATGTATGCGCACGTCCGATCGCGAGTTTACCTGCATTAATTGTTTTTCAGACATGAGTTTAGATGAAGATAATTGAAAGGTCAACAATTTTTGTTCTCATTATTTCAAATGATTGTTCTAGCTACTTTATTCCGAATTTTTGTACTTTTTAAATACACAATAAACAATGTATTTTCATTTTCAGACAGTAAAAAATAAGTTCCAGATCAAATTGTGTCGATCAGACAAAGTGTTGAGTTTGCCCCGTCATTTTTCAATTCGAAAATTTGTCTTCGCGTCACTTTTCCTTTCCTGGCGGCAAAACAAAGCGACGTACAGCAAAACTTCCTGAATCAATTTTGTACCTAAAGAAACACTCTTTAAATATATACCATTGAATTTGCCTAAAAATTATAATTAAACATTAAAAATTGCCTTTGAAAAAATAGTGTCGGCTTAGCCCCGGCCTCCCCTACCTTTATTATATATTTTTTGATAGTATTGAAGTTAATTATGTCAGAATTTTACATAATGTATAGTATTTATTTATACAATATGGATGTCTAAAAGAGTAAAAAATATGTGTTTAAGTATACATTTTTAGCAGGTGTAAAATAATATTCGTGCAGGATCAGATTATTATTATAGAGTTTAGGTACTTATATGTAAAAATTAGAATCGATGAGTGACACGTTTCTGAGAAAGAAGCATGTGGTAGCGTGGCCGAGCGGTCTAAGACGCTGGTTTAAGGCACCAGTCTCTTCGGAGGCGTGGGTTCGAATCCCACCGCTGCCAATTTTTTGACCGGAATCCATTTTCTGTAGATAAAGTTATAAAAGATTATTACGTAATACACGTATCTTAAGCCTTGTGTCCACGATGCTAGAACTGCGTCCGAGTTTTGGTTTAAGCCAATGAAACTGCTGCTTTTCTGTAAGAGCTGCAAGTTGATTGGTTTAAGCCGAAACTCGGACGCAGTTTTAGCATCGTGGACACAAGGCTTTACAAACGTGTATAGAGGATGGCACGGTCTAAGGCGCGCTGGTTATAACACACGAGACTTCGGAGGCGCGATTTGAATAGTCATTGACATATATATATATTTTTTTTAAGCACTAGATAACAGTTTTTAACGAAATAACTAATTAAGTGATTTCTGAAACTTTAGGTGGTAGAAGGTCGTGCTTTCCCGTTTCCGAGATTTGCATTGAGACCGGTCAAAACCTTGGAGATACCGGTAGAAGCGCATGCTGAAGTAACCGATGGCCAGTCTTCTGAACAACAACAACAACCCGAGCATCGAGAACAACAGGAGCAACATCAGGCAGCACATATGATGAGTATTCAGCAGCAGCAGCAGCAGCAGCAACAACAACAACAACAAGAACAACAACAGCAACAGCAACAGCAACCCATGCAGGAGGAAGAGTCTCGCCCGCATTGTAAGTAAAAATTGATTTGCTCTAAATTCAGATTTCTACATTCTTAGAATTACTATATTTTTATTCTTAATTTACTTTTGATATTAGAATTGTTTATTATAAATAAAATAATTAAAAAAATCTAAGATTTACATTGAAAAAAGATTAAAGTTAAATATTCAATACTCCAATACTAGAATTTAAGTACATTTGTCTATTTACAGATGTGCAGCCACGCTCCGTGCGCTCCGTACCAGATGAAGTCTTCTTGCATCGTCGTGAAAAGCGCGTGCGTCGTTGTGCCTGTGATTGCGCGTGCTAAAGGATGCAGTTGATTGTATCCATCAGACGGAACGAATTGTCAAAAGAATCCGTCCAAAATAAAATTAAAAGTTCTAAATGAGCACGCCATTCACGCACACTTTGATCAGACGTTCGCTGCAGTCTTGGCGAGTGAAACAAAACGCGAAAAAAATAGTTGGAATATATTTTCATTAGCGTTGCAACCACTGCAAATACATCGAATTGCTGATCGCATTAAATTTTCCCGAGCCAAAATATTTTTACTGTTATCATTATAGCAAACCACGATATCCGAGTAACTTTTCTTCAGATTGATCCAAGTTCCGTTTGAGAGAAGCGCTTGATAAAAAACGAAGAGTCGAATTATATTAACAAACTGCATTTACGATAAAGTATTGTACGAAATTGATATTTTTATCTTGCGCGGTAGATTAATCGAAGCATACATACAATTAAAACTAAGTGTGCTTATCGAGGAACAATATCCTGGTTTAACAATACATAATTGATTTCAGAATATTTTCCCTTTTTTATTGGCCAACAGTACGAGATTAAGACCGTTTATAAACGTAACAGTTATACATTTTACCAACAATATATGCGAATTGTTAATAGGCATGAGTGATAATTTCCAAATCAATTTAATTGACTACATTTCGTTATATTCTCTTTCATTCCCGATTTCTCTTATAGAGAGAAAGAATGCGAAGATAGTTTAGAAATCTGTGATTTTCCTATATAAATCCTTGTGAAAACGTCCTGCTGACAATGCGGCACACATACATGCACGGTCAAAGATAATTAATAATTAAAATTTCTGTACAATAATCGTCTTTTACATTCCGTTATTAACTTTGTATTTTTGTTTATTTCCTTATTATACCCCCCGTCACGCCCTTAAAGTGATAGAGAGAAATAAAGCTAGATTCCTTTACGTAAAAGATAATTCAAACTTCTCAAGAATATTCTTCGGAATAACACTTTAGTTTAACTGATTATTACAAATATATTCCTGTACATTGTTTACGCCTATCGAAAATTAATTTAAGCTTTATGTGTTTTATTGATTTATATTCTCTATGTATTACATGTTTTTTTTCTTTCTCATGACAAATAATAAAGTGATACGATTAGATATTGATTAGACTTAATTAATATCTTACAATAAATCCTAATATATGCGATAATATATAGTAAAAAATAAAAATACACACACACACACACATATAAAAAAAAATTTTATGACCAAGGAAATTATAAAAAGTTAATTAATATTTCTGTTTTTTTTTGTTCAATTTTTATTAACGCTTATAAAATTATAAAATTAATAATTAAAAAGATATAATAGCAGAAATAGCAAATAACAAAATTTAATCACGTTTAATTATATTACGAGTATATACTACTGCGATTTAAGAAATAATCAAGAAATAATCAATAAAACTAAACAAGGGAGAAAAATAGAGCTTTAAAAATTTTGCATAATATTCCCAATTTATTATTTTCTCTTTTTGCGATTCTTTTACACTTTTTTTTACGCTTAGTTTGTTTCTTCTGTCTGTGCGATTACGACTTATTACAATTTTTGCTAATATAACATAATGTTATGACATAAAACTATTAAAGAAACACGTTTGTAACATACTTGAGTTTTTTTTGGCATCAATGAAGCATTGCATGAAACCTTGTGTTTTTTGAGTAATTACACAGAATGCGGAAATTGTGATATTTCTTGTCGTTCTTAACTTGCAAACGTGCATGTGTACGTGCAATTTAAAAAATGGTACATATTATCATTACTCGTCTTCTGCACAATTATGCAGGTCAATGTCAAATAAAAATTCACAGGCCATAATGTTGTAATACATTCTAAATTGCTCAAGCAATTACTTGTCAGTCATTATTTATAAATTATGAAAAGCTTGAAATATGTCATTTATTTTCTATTCTTATATTAAATTGATTAACTTTTTATCTTGATTTATTTGATGACTGTTAGTTTATTTTTAGCAAAATAGAAAATATCAAAAGTTTTTTTGCATAGCTTACATTTTATATATGTCTACAAAAATGACATTATTTATCAACGCTGTATTGTATAATTTATAAAAGAAAGAACATCAGATTGCGAAATCAAGCAAACGCAAGAATTTATCGCAGAAATATTTACTGTTTACGCTGCAATACACGACGGAAAAATGCGGTTGGTGCAAAATGTTTTTTGAATACCATGTCGACAGAACAAAGAAACAAGAAATGTAAAATCACGATGTAAAATGATATCACACTTTATGTATCTCTACTTGAAAGTTCATTAAATATTTTATGTAATCAAAGGCACATATTGACGAGAAGAATTAGATCTTATATTAAAAATGTTTTAAAATAAATTTATTATACAGATGCCACCTGAAAATATCATCATACATTTATATATTTTATATAGATATTATATATACACACATAGTGTTTTTAAAAACACATTTTACAAAAATATTGATGCAAAAAAGAAGAAAAGATAACGCAAAATTTGCCACATACTATTTCGAGCCAGATATTATTTTTTATGAAGTGAAATTATAATAATCATGATCTAAGAAAAGTGATGCGCAATTATATATCACATAAAAAAAACCTATCGTTATCATAAATACGGTGTTCCTTGCAAAATGCTCGACCGGTATTTCTGTAACAGCAAAATTCGACACCGGTTTAGATTACATACTGGATATCGTGTCATACGACTTACGGAATCGCGTTTTCTCGTGTATTTGTGTGTTTCGTTAGTGGAAAGTGGTGCTTATAAACATCTACATCGGATTATGTGATCACCACACATATGGGGTTGCAATCGCGAGATCATGCTGTCTTCCTCTGCACAGAAAACATGGAAGCAAAACCCATGTTCTCGAATTTTTCTGATAAAATGTGCCTGATAGCTCCAGTTACATATTTTTTTCAGGTCAATTTTGCTGGACATTGAGATGCACCGATTAAAACGTGTTATTTTCCACATAACGAAATACGTCAGAATATTTAATTCCAAATCTTTGCGCTAAATGATCATCATTCGCAACATCAGAGATAGCACGTCTGATGTAATCTCCGTGAAAGCTCTGGTAAAACACCCGGCGCGGATCTATTCGCGACCAGCGCAAAAGAATTTTTATTGAGAAAATTGTATAAGTGCTGCTCCTATTAAACTAGATTACCTACCATACACACACATAAGACACCGCGCTTGACGATTACATAGGTATACGTCATGGATGAACAATTCTTCGCGCGGGTGTGTTATTAAACGATTATCTTGGAAAGCAGGTCACGCATGACGGTATAATTGGCTCATCACGAGCGGTAAATCGTCTCTCTTCGGCTATTAATTTTTGCGATTAGGTCGCTGGTTTCGGTTCAACTCGCCGATGTCACGCACGAGATGTTTCTTCTCAACCGGATGATTATCAAGTCAGCGAACTGATTCAGGTCGCCAATTAAAGAAGATACATACTCACTACTGAAGAAACTTATACATATGTATGCGGGGATGGTTGCTCGAATTCATTTTTTGACGAATGCCAGCGAACACGAATTTACATACATTTCCGATGGAAATTCAATTTTACGCTCGTCCAGATCGCCTTCACGGTTCTTCGGACTTGATTGCAAGATCTCTTGTCATGTAAGAATCATTCATCAGTGATTAAATTGAAATTGCGATTCTGATTACTTTGACATATCATGATTCAATATTATAACTAAAAAGTTATTTTTTACTATCGTTTATTGAATTAATTATAATTTCAATACTTTTATCCTTCATTATATTAATTTATTTGTGAGAACGATTAATTTCAAGAAAATTAATTGTAACAGTTTCAATTAAAAATATTTTTAAGAATTACACTCCCATTACGATGTGTCGCGTGCACAGAATCTCTCTACAAATAAAGAATAAATTTTGAAAATCAAGAAAAAAGATGTAATTATTATCTAATTATAACAAATAATAGCGAAAATAATTATATAAATTTTGGATTAAAGTTAATCTAAAAGCGCAGAAAAACTGATTGTTATGTTTTATTGTCAAGTTACTGGCTCTATTTGTTTCAAAATTAATAATATTTGCACGAATACAGCTTACGTGCAGTTTTAATAATTATATTATCAACTCAATATGCTGCCTGAAGTATGCAAATGAAGCGCATTAAAGCTTGCTGAAAAAAAAATTAGTTCCGTCCTGTTAATATCCCCTTCTTTCAAAGTGCACCGAATAAATGTTTTACAATAATAAAAAATATTACTGATAACACGTTAGTACACGCAAGTGAATAAAATAACAAATTTTTGTTACAAATCGATCATATTTGATACCTATAGTGGCGGGTTTAATTCCCAAGACAAGTATATTTTCGTGTGAATACATTATATAATCAGCTGATTGGATTAAATGAAGGCACAAGAAGCAATTAAACGGCTTAAAAATTTTCTGGTCTTGTACCAGCTAAAGCGAAATGAATCTCTCTGCCGGCGGCTGTTAAAAATACCGGAGCGATTCTCGAAGATAATTACGCACAATTTCTTCGACCATAGTGACCACCGTTCTCTGTTAGTGTTAAGCAAAATATTCCACGAGCGCGCGATTTATGGATTTATGCATAAGAACTATGACAAGACGAATTTATGCAGATGCGCTGGTCGTCGAGGTCAGGTCGACTGGTTATAAACGACAGTTATGAAACGCTCAACCAGTTCGAGACAAAAATCAAGTGTCGAAAGTTCGTCTTCTCGGATATTGTCGCTATGGGTCTCCGGCCTTTCGATTTCGTACTTTGCAAATATCAACATATGCGCGTCATAATCACGTCACTTATCTCCGATTTATATAATAAAATCTGGATATATGCTACAGATAATTAACAACGCGATACCGTATCGCACGTATTCGTGAAACGTGCAATCATCACTTTCACCGCGTAATGATTAGAAAGCATTAATTGTATATTAAATAATTATATATAGTCATTCGTGCGCTGACACTTACAATTATCATCATCTGTGGCCTAATTCCCCTTTTTATAGTACAAAATACATTTATTTTTAATTCTTATATCGGTAATCACAATTAAGTTGTTTAATCAATCATCGACTTACATCGATCATATAAAAAAATGATCTATTCTGCTATAAATTAAAATTATACATGATACTGTAGTAATTAATATCAATATAAATAATTGGATAATTAAGGATCGTCCGAAACTCGTTTATCATTAGATAATTAAGAATCTTCCGAAACTCGCGTTTATCATCAAAATAAAAAAGAATCAGATATTTCAAAATGAGAAACGACGTATATATGATGCAATGTTGCGTCACCACTTCATTCATATCTAGGATTCTGCATTCGATCTAACAATAAGACGAGCAATACAAAAGTCAATATATTCAACGGGCGTACTGCTTTCTGGTTGTTACGTACTATTGTCCATCAGCGGCTACGAAGGCCAACGAACCTCGGGCCTCGGGCACCGGGACCTTTCTCCCAAGAGTCAAGGTACCTTTGTCCTACTTACAGCATACCTTAAGAGATTCGAGATGGCACCCCCTTTTCTTTTAGCCGACGCAAGATCCACTGGCCGACATTCATTGAATTTCCACTTTTGCATTTCCTGTTTCGCACTGTTGAACTTACATATCTACGCTTTCTGCGTGAGCTTGAAGGTTTATTATTTTATCCAAATGCTTAATGTGATCACACAATGGCACAATGGCACGCATACCCACACAAATAAAAGAATAGTTATTGATAATTAGTAGATATTAAAATTAGCATTAAAATTGACACAAGAAAGAAAATTATTAATAATATGTTAGGATATTAGTATCAATTTTACATTTATTTCTATATCGCGCCTTTCTTTTTTGTAAATTATGGCATAAATATTTATTCAATAGAATTATCATGAAATCTTACTATAAAATTTTTAATTATTTTGCATTTTGCTATATAATAAAGTTACAACATTCCACGTATGATCCAATTCAAAATATTGTCCATAAATCAATTCGTGAAATTTGAGGTTTGACAGGCAAAATTTGGTAAGCCGCAAAATTAGTATTCCTTGATATTTCGTCATTATAATCTATAAATATAAATAACCGTCCGATAACTCGACGGAGTACCGTTGACGAAACCGGAAGTAGCGAGCGCTATTCAGTGTCAATGCCACAAAATTGCCCGGGACCTTCGCTACGGAACGAGAAGCACCCGGTATGTGAGAACCAGCGCTTCTTCGACAGACCTCGGTCGCCGTGAAATCGTAAACAGCAGTTCATTCGAGCAGGAAACCGGACGCGAGTATATCTTTTTATACCACTTTTATCCACTTTATCCGATTCGGGCTTTTAAGCAGAGGTGCTTGCAAAAGAAAACCGCGGGGAATCATTAAGTTCTCGCGCCAATTAGCAGTGCGCGGTTATCATCGGAAACGTGCGATCGCAGTTGAGAAATGCAACAAAGACGCGAGTCCTATCTGCTCGAGGATCTAACCCGAACCCCTCGAGATCCAATTAAACAAATCGACTCGTCAGATCGTACCGCCGGGCATCACGAAGAACTTGTCTGCTTAAGGAAGGGAAGATCGCTGCGCGCGTTACGAGCGCGCGGCGCTCAAGGTTTATCCGCGAGTTAATTAAACCCGAGGAATACGTGTTACGTAATTACGTACGCCTTCTAGACTAGCAACTTCCGGTTTACGGTGGAAACCCCGTCTGTTTTGTCACACATAATTGTCACGATCGATGCGGCGTGAAACGAGATTATCCGGTTCCAATGAAATTATAATAGAGGTACATACAGCGTCTAAACTCGAGGTCTAAACTCGTGGAAAATTATACCGGTTTCAATCTCTGGCTTTTAGTCTCAAAATAACAGAAATCATTATATGTGTAACGTATATTACATACCACAAGACGATCTCACTTAGATCAGTCTTCTGACTCATAACATGACCAATTGTTTAAACTTAAAAATTTTTTAACTTTTACATTAATTATAATATTTACACATACATATTTATATGTATATTATATCAAACTCCCTTTCACTAATGTCGAGCGTGATTTAAATGGACAAAACTATCTTCCGGTCCTCAATTTCCAGTCATGAAGACGACGTTCGATTACTCAATTTGCTTATACGACGCTTCAGCCGCGATATACCGTTAGTCGATCAAAGTGGAAAAAAATGAGAAAAATTTCTAACAGCGTACCGACCTTCAAACGGATCTCAAGAGCCCGACAGACTTGTAAGTTGAAAGGTTTCGCTTGAAAGTCAAGGCCAACCGGTTGCAAGTTGCACGTCTCGTCTCTTGTGAACAGATTTCAGTATTATTATTGCAATTTTTACACGGTATTCACGGGCACGTTCGGTGAAAGCGAATCATCGGTCATTTTTGCGAAAATTGCTCTGTCCGATTGCCTTTCTCGGGTAAATATTAACACAATTATAAACGATCCCGTCGAGCAATCGCAGAAGCTGCGCTCGATTGATACATATTAAGAGAAATGGTATACAATCGTTTGTAATAATGGCGTAAATTATGCTTGATTGATAATTTACAATTTCACTTCATCTTGGTTTCGTTTTCTTGAAAGTGCAGAATTCGTGTAGCAAAATAATTACATATTCGGAGAAACACAGGTGAAAGCAATCAAAAAGTAACATTTTTCAAAGATACATTTATCATACTTTTATAAGACGTCGTCAATCTTTTACCTTAAAAGTTCTATGCATTAAAATATTTATGTCGTGATAATACGCTTTCGCTTCAACAAATTGTGCAAAGATATCTTTTGAAATTAATTTAACAAATTTACATTTTAATACGTTCAAATATAAATGACGTAAAAAATTCTGTACTTTCATTGTAAGACAGTTTTTATAACATTGGTTGATGTTTCTAGATAAAATAAAAAATGCGTTTTTATAAAATTTATATAAATATGTATTTCAGATGAAAGTTTACTTATCGTATGATTTAATAAAACTGAATTTTTTGTAAGTGTTCGTGAATTAATAACCAGCAATTTTAATAATGTAATTCTTGAAGAACATTTAACAGAAGAGATATACATACATATATAAAAGTTTGAAAAAGAGAGAGTTTTAAACATCATCGAAAATGCCGCCTTGTATCTCCGTCAGATTATTCTGATAGATATACAAGCTGGTGCCAAAGGCGGTATTGAGACCATAAAGAGCGCCATTTTCCAACTTCTGAAAGGGATTCTTGGATATGTCCAAAATATAAAGGCTTCCCAAATTTTTGCAAGCGCCCCTGCGAATCTCGGATATTTTATTTTCTGAAAGCCAGAGACGCCTTAACCGGTTCAAGCCTTCGTAGCTGTCACCCTCGATGGTCGTCAAAGTATTGTTGTTCAAATATAAATCCCTCAGAGTAGGCAGGTTGAAGGCACCACGCATTATGCTAGAAATTCTGTTTCCGGTCAAGGATAAGGTGAATGTTGGAGTTTGAACAAAATTGCCCTCCTCGAGAATATCGATCTCATTATAATCGAGATGCAAGGAGTCCACGGATCGCGCCAGATCGGCAAACGTGGCTTTGACGATCTTGTTATTGGAGAGATTCAATTGCTTCAGACCTATCAATTCAGCGAGGGTACCCTTCCGCAGATCGTGTATAGAATTGTGGCGGAGATCGAGTGTCTGTAGCGTCCTCAAGCCTCTGAAAGCGCTCGGTCCGATCGTCTTTATATCATTCCTCGCTAACGTTAATGTCAGCAAGGATACCAGACCTTGGAAGACGTCGTTCTGCACCGCTTCGATTTTATTATCATCGAGATATAGGTAGTTCAAACGGAAGAGCTTGGAGAATGCGCCGTCGGGGATAGAGATTATATGATTTCCGTTCGCTAGAAGCACGGTCAGGCTGTTCGGCAGACTGAAGACAAAATCCAGACTTTTCAACTGATTACCAGCGAGATACAATTCGCGTAGATTCGTCTTCGCGAGCGCGCCTTCCTCGATCTCCTCGATCAGATTGTTCCTCAAGTTAAGCACATTCAGGTGATCGTTCTCAATCACTTGACTCCAGATCTTGCGTATTTTATTCCCTTGGAAGTTTACATACGTCAGGCCTGACGGCAGGTCGTTCAACGTCTCTTTCGTGATCTCGGCGATCTCATTGTTCGACAGATCCAACGATGCGATCGGCAGAGATTGCAACCGATACCAGTCTTCCTGGAAACCCTTGATACCCAGCTCGACAAGACTCACTTGCATCGTGATATCGACTGGCACTTGTACGCATCCTTCAACGAGTTCTTCATCCTTCGAAAAAATCCCCAATGATGTCACGATACCATCAGACTTGCAAATTTTCAGTCGAGTGTGCTCGCTAAGGGTTTCGACGATCTTTTGATCCTGAGGCTCCTCAGCCGTGGCTATCTCAGCCTTCTCCACTTCCTGCTCCTTCTTTTCGTTCTCCTTTACATTTCCCTGATCTTGCATCGCTGCCAGTCGTTTTAGCTCCTCGGTGTCTTTAAGGAACGAATTCTCGAACACGCCCGTGCTGATGCTCCAGAGAATATTTTCGTTAGTGAGAATTCTGACAGATTTGGTGAGGCCAAACAAGTGGCCCCTTCCCAAGTGTCTGATAGGGTTGCGAGAAACATCCAACTGCTGCAGATTCTCCAAGCCGACGAATAAATTCCGGACATTCAATATTTGATTGTCTGACAACGACAAGCTTTTTAGTTTTGTCAGATTGGAGAATACAAAGTCCGGCAGAGAAGTCAACGAATTATTGGCAAGTACGAGAGATTCTATATCAAGTACACTATCGAAAGAATTTTTCTCCAACGCGCGAAGACCAGGAAAACTTGATAAATTTAGTTTTGTATAATCGGAATTTTTGGCGAATCGAACGTGTTTCAAGGTGCCGTTATCAATGTCTACAATCAAATTCTTCCAAGTTTCTGCTTCATTGATTTCTCCAACTTCTACAGACACGGTCGACGCTAAAAGCAGCAAACATATAATGAGGGTCAGCATCGTCAGCTTCTAAAACAATTAATGGTTTTTCGTTTACAAATTGAAAACCTTTGCGTTTCAATATATTAGATATTAGATCATGTCTACAGTGTCAATAACTTATAAATGTGTCACACAAAGATTGAAAATGATGTGTGTGTGTGTGTGTGTGTGTATGTATTGTTAATATTAAGAATTTAAATATATAGCTGTAATTTACGTACGCATCACAAAGAATAGACGAAGAATAAACTCAAGTGTTGCCTATATATATAATTTTGATATCTTCAAATCTTTTTCTATCTTTTCATAACACAAGAGAAAGCTATATACAATAATTAAAAAATATGTACTCGTTAAATATATTAACTTTATTTTTATCCAGTTAACGATACATGTGAGAAACTTCAGGACGTTGATTAAGATTCCACGCTGATATAGCTCAAGAAAATTCTACGGCAGACGCGTCAGAGAATCCCACGCTTCGGGTCTATTTTGCGACACTCCTTATGATAGTCGACTCTCGCATATATGGTCATAATTATGACGATCCTGATAAACGACGCCTTAGACTGCAGCCTTAGATTATTCTCCGAAACTTATGTCAGATATTATAGAAACCGGTTGAAAGCAATTCAAAGTCGAGATGCACAAATTACATAATTCATGACATTTTCCGATAATTTCCGGAAGCGCATGTATTCCAATAGCATCGATGAACAATTCTTTATCATTTCATGATTTCGCGAGAACGTCACAAGTTCAAAATTATTCAAGTTACAACGTCCAAAGAATTAAAGCAAAAATGAACTATCTCCGCGCTGTATAAGATCCATTTCACACACGTATTTAAAGTCTATTATAAAGATGATAAAATTGTATTTAAGATCTACCTTAAATAGAAAATTACATTGTAAAGTGGCCTCTATATAAATTGCGAATATACTCCGTTTATGCTCGAAACTGTTCATGCAACAGTCGCCGTTGTTTCTTTTGTGCAGGTTAATGTATCGTGGAAAGTTGAGTTAACGTAAATCACGTCGTTACGATTCGCGTAAGAACATGTTCCACTTACCGATCAATCGGCTAAACCACAGAAAGCCACGGAAGTTGCTGAAGATCCCTCCTGCCTTCGAACGTAGACAGACAAAGACTGTCTGCGTTTCTATTCCTGGCGGACAACGCGTGGCGAGATTCCTCAAGACGAGGTAATCACGAAAACAGGTCTTGCAAGCCTTTATAGTCGAATCTCATGCGTGCAAAGAATCCTAGACGCTTATGCAAAAGACGAGCGCTCTCGGTAGGAGGAGTTCTCGCCCACGGCGATTCGCTTTTTACGAGTAAGTCCATCGACACCCGAGTCTTATGACGTATTCTCGCTCCTGCCGAGAATCGAAGAAGATAAGTGGCACGAGCCACGTGACCCTCCTCGAATTAAATCACTTCGTCACACGTTAATCGACGTCGTGGTTTTTGCTCGGGGAACTATAGAGTTCGAGTGGTCAAATCGCTGCTGTTAGCGCGCGCTACGAGCATTTCTTTTTATGTTGACTGTCCGTCGTCTTCTTGAGAAATCATCAATATCCAGGAATGCTTTTACTTCAAAACCGTGAACCAAGAGCATTGCGTTACATCATTCGAATAGACTTGATTATGACAAAAGACGTTATTCCTGTTTTTGAGTCAGAGTATTCAGACAAACAATTCAACGTGAAAATAAAGGTCGAGTTGCGAATGAATTAAGTTGAATACGCTACTATTTGACTGCTATTTTATTCAAAACTCCTTTTATTTTAATCCTACATTGTGTTATATCCAGTATATTGAATACACTATATAATATCGATACAAATAATGCAATAACAATAATCATGATATCGGGTGTTCGGCATTTTCGGTAGCATTTGCGATAATATATCGATATATATTGATCTTGATCGAAGACTCGATGAAGCATGACCGATCGCTGAACCGTAAAACTGACAAAGGAATCAATAGATCAGTTTAAATCTAATTGATCTGAAAAACCATAAAAAATAGTGTAATAATAGTTTAATAATAAACAATAATTTAATAAACTGAATCTAATTAAAATAATTTTGATCATGATTCGAACTCTTTAATCCATATCTGCGTATTCTTCGTTTTTTTTTCATATTTTTTTATTTTTTTAGCAAGGTATATTTGCAAGTACCTACAGGATTTATATAAAATCACAAAACCGTAAAGGACTATGAAATATTGAAACATGCTGTTGCGTGCACATATAAGACGCTCAACCAATATTTCCTCTACGCATATGTTAGATAACATATTTATCTAACTCCATGCATATACGAGCATTTCCCTATACTTATATGCACGCGTATACGACATTTCTCTTAAGACGGATGAAGCTTCCGCGCACAAATTGCCACATATCACGTGAGAGATTTAGTTTCCAAATGAAGCATTCTTGGAGGTAAATCATACATGACTCTATAGCGCTTGATAAAAGAGGCTTCTGTGCCATTCGATGGGCCAAATATCGCACTAAACAGGCTACCGACTGATCCGGTATTTCGTGTGGACGCACATCGCACATCGAGATCTCGATGGTGTTCGATCGGCGCGAGGCGCGACCAGTTCGATCTCCCACACATGGTGAAATTCCCACGTGTTCTCGCGCGAGATAAATTTTACCTGCTTAACCGAACGCTCCGAGCTCCGCGCCGCTAATTTCTATAATGTTCGTGATCAGAGACGACGAGGGCCCTTTGCCTCTCGTGGCGCAACCAGCCGCCAGGAGGTCGTCGTACTTCCGGAAACTGGCTCGTACCTTCCGCTATGAGAACCACTGGATTCGACGGATCATGGTTATTACGCGGGTATAAGAGCACAGCCGTTCGTACCGGCGAGTTCGTTCTTCTCTCACGGTTCCATTCACAAAAAACCAACCGGCCGCCGATACGGCTCACGTGCGTTCAGTTAATTAAGTTTGTTGCACACGTGTACGCACCGACCGACAGTGTCGAAGGTTGAGGCGATATCTCGCGCATACGTTAATCCGCCAGGGTAACCGCGCTCTCTGAGCGATCACGCATTACATTTCTTTCCTGTATGCCATTACTTGGAACTGCTTCCTTCAGAGTAAGGATTGAAAAAGTACTCGTTTCCGCAAGAGTCAAATTCGGCCTTGAACTCGTCTTTGCAGAATTGCGACGTTTCAGTCAGTCACAGAAGAAAAATAATAATTAACATTTTTAGATATAATGTAATCAATTTTGCAATAAAAGGTATAAAATCTATAAACAAACAATTACGTATTCTAAACATTTCTTTTAATTTATGATTTCAATTTGTCTCATTAATAAACATTATTCCAAATATTAACATTATTCTAAATATCAAACCATATAATATGATAATAAAGCTTGCAAATTATAGCGGAAATAAAGAGAAATAAATCCGCAACACCAGTTTTTCAACACTGATTATCTGAATCGCGACGGAATGTATTATTTCCAATTTATTCTTAAAAAAAACATCGCCTTTAATTCTCGGAATTAATATGCCACGGATCACGAAACTTAAAGGTGTCAGCGTATCCTCGCTCAAATTGCCAGGTACTAATTAACTACATGTAAATTTATGTTAAATCTCGCTTCGAGCTGAATAAATTAAGTAAAATGTATAAAGATTCCCCACAATTTTCTCTATTAATATTAACGAAATAATGGATGATATGGTAGATAAAGAGGGTAGGAAGAATTCTTTCCAGCTCGGGTTAATAATTATTCCGTTATAATTGTGTCAAATAATTAGTATAGCCTTAATCTCGGTTGTGCTGTGACAGGATACGTAGATTCCAGAGCATAATCATTAAATTCGTAGCACAAATTTTCTCAGATTAATATTATAATAAATGACATTTTTAGATGACGAAGTTGTTCCCGTAATGATTTTGTAACAGCATGTGCATCACACGGTACGTTGCGGAATACAATTTTTCATTTGGGAAATAGTGAAATCTCCACAAATAAAAAGAAACTCAAGATTTGAAAAATACAATGAATCAAACACATACAAAGATGTGAAAAGTTAATCTTCTCTTTTGCAATTCTTTATCTCAAAATCTGAAAACTGTAAGGTTGCATACAACATTTCCTGGCAAACAATTATCAGTCGAATAATTATGCATGAGGCGTCGAGTCATAATACCTAATTGAATTGTACGCAACGACGTACAATTGAACCGAAGTAATAATATCATACATGCGAATGCCGGCCTTGCATTGTTGCTTAGGTACGCGGCGATGTAAAGGAACAGAGTGCCATTGTCTCGAAGATTTCTTTGATGCAATCTTATTTGATATTGATGCGGCCATGCTAATCACTCGAATACAAAAATCTATGCAGTTTCTAAGTATTCTAACTCTCTTCCTGCCATTGTGATATAAATGAAAACGGGAAATAAAGGAGAGGCTCAAAGATATTGAGCATATAAAGTATGAGATTGGATTTTTATTTTGTTTATGTTTTAGACGTAAACTTTCATGTTTCCATTGCTATTATAAAATTGATTTCAGGGATCTTTTATAAAAATTTTCTTCGTCAAAAGGATATAACTAATTAATTTGTTTTTTTTTTATGTTTAAAATGGAAATGAGATGCTAAATATTGTTTCTGTCTTTACTAATTTTTAAACATAATTGTGTAAAAAAATTAATATTTGCTATATAGTAATGTCAACAAATTATCATAAACTTTTTTGCACAAGAAAAAATAAGCAGTATTCTTTTCTTTAAGTTAAATAACTTGTATTTGTATAATTTTTCTACGAAATTAAATTCATGATTAAACGTTTAGTTGAAATAGTCAGATCGTTTGTTTAAAAATAAAAATAAATTACGGTTGACACAAATTTCAGAGACTATTATAGCTGTAAGGAAATGTATGTCATGCTATCAAATAATTCGACGATAATTTATTTTATTTGTCGATAATTTTTATGAACGAATTCTTATCCTTCTCTTTCTCTCTTTTAGATTTATTTACTAATCGATAATCAGCAATTTGATGTATCTATATATTATCATCTTATGAGGTCCTCGATCATTGAATTATTGGCTTTAATAGAATGCAACACGGTCTGTGTTAGGTACTTTCATGAGAATTTCTATCCGATGGCTAATAAATGCGAGACGAGTACTAAATCATCGCTCGGAAGAGTGCGTGTCTTATTAAATGTAGCTAATGCGCGTAATATATGTATTCCGATAGGAAACTCATTTTATTGACTCGTTTAAAACTGTTATGATAAATTTGACCGCGACCATCTGGAAATCTGCGCCACTGCACTTAAATTTCTTCCGCTTTGGAATGACATTACCTTAAAATTATTCCTGCATTACGTTGTGTCTTCGTACGAGGCACGTAGTTAATAAACGTTAGCTGTTAGTAATTAATGTTTATTAATAAATTTCTATACGTGAAGAAAAAATGTTCAATGATTATTATTAGTTATAACACTTCTTGTGGTTTAAAATATCTCACGCAAGTAGTTAAATATTAATATATAAAATTAATCCAGGCAATAGTTAATTTCAATGAGTTTATTGCACTCTACTTATTAAAATTTAGATTAAAACTCTTATCTTCATTGCGTTTTATTACAATTATTGACTGTGTAGAAATGTGTAACCTAGTCTTTTTCTAAAAAAAATTTACATTTATTTTTGGACAATTTTAATTTGTCCGTTGAATTGTTCCATTCGCGCAAATTTAAATACATAAATCTAAAAGATCTATTATGTATAGTTGAGAGAAACTTTGCAAAATAATTTGTTAAGATTTTTTTTATAAAGTTTATTTAAAATAATAGCGAAACGACACAAAAAAAGTAGCAGCAAAAAGTACGCCACGTTGTTTCGTTTCAAAGACTTCGTTTTAATTTAAAATTTAAACTTGTTTAAATTGTTTTCTAGAATAACTTCTTATCTTTATCATATCTTATACGGTCTTTTGTGCAAAAATACTTATATTTACATATGCATAGAGCACTGTTATGTAACGCGAGCGCTTGCATGATATAACGTTATATGCTCGTGTCTCGAAAAGAGAACACCTGCACGCGAATCAGGATTAAAAATCCGGTCACCTTAAGTTCATCCCGAAAACGAACGTCTCTTCCCTTCACCGTACGCCTGACGCGCAGTGGAAGTGGCCCCGGAACAGGGGGGGGCCCGGTGGGATGGCACGGCAAATGTGGAGTAAAATCGCGGCATTACGTGCCACCGAGTAACGGAGCGCGGACGCGGAATAGAGCGTATCGCGTGTCGCCTCCGTGTTTGACGTCCACGAGGTACCCGAGACTATCGAGGCACCGAAACGGCGAAGAAAAGCGGCAGTCGCGTGTCGACCAGCGGACAGGTCGGTGCAGATCGAACGAGAGAGCGGATGCCTCCCAGGCCCTCTGCGTATCTTCTCACGAGCGCGGCGAGTCACGTTTGCCGAAGAATCGATGACTGAAAAGATCCGCGGAGACGGTCGCCGCACGCGCCTTTCGACACCCGGAACCCGTATGAACTTCCGACCCGGCGCCGCCGTCGATTCCAACGAAATTGCATCGGTCACGATGTCGTGAAGTCGCTCAACTTGCGGGAGGCGCGCGCGCACAATTGCTGAAGAAGACCGATCGGCGAGCCGATCGAGGATGTTGACCTAGTAGCGGATGTTGATCGACGGGAAAATCGTTCGCTCGCGGAAATCCAACGGCTGACGTTTGCAGCTGTCGGCGAACGTTTAACGTTCGATCGATTAACATTTTTTCGGTCATCGTTGTCGT
Organism: Temnothorax ravouxi; assembly: GCA_030770255.1. NCBI lineage: Eukaryota > Metazoa > Arthropoda > Insecta > Hymenoptera > Formicidae > Temnothorax > Temnothorax ravouxi. The sequence continues at coordinate 24,845 of JASTWP010000375.1, forward strand.
CGTCATTCAGCAGTGATTCAGTGAATGGACTTTATGAGTGACCGTTGCCGAAGCTCGGCAGCATCCGCCGGACACGAGTGCCCGGTGACGATAGATTGTCCTCCAATGGATCGCACGTGACCACCGCAAGCTCGTGGGATATCGTCCGATCGCCACCAAGAAGAGGATTCCGTGAGGAAGAGGCCAGATTTCGAAAGGAGCGACAGGATGCCGAAGGAGAACAACATGCGGCGGCAGAGGAGAGTGCCCGTTCCCAAGAGGTAAGGAGGCTATCTCTCGGGACGCGATTAACCGCGGCGTTAAAGGCGCCTAATTACGCGCGTGCGATTAACATCTTCTACGATGTCATCAATATTTATCTGCGCGTAGAGCATGAGAGTGCACGAAGGGATACCGTATCTTGCCGGTGTATCCTCTGTAACGAGCCGAGGTATTTAACCGTTAAGCACGCTGGTGACTCAATCTTAGCCAACGATCATCCACCTTCACGCCAGCTGAAGCTTTTTCATGATTTCGATCTTCTTTTCATAAAACTCAATTTTTAAAAATTGTATATGTGGAAAAATACTCAAGGTCAATAAGAAAAGTAAAGATTATTATCTCTGTCTCTATTTTCTAATTTATTTAAAAAAAAACTTTTTTTTCATATATAATTACTTTTGTAATTATAACATATTTCAACATTACACATTTGACAATTCAAGAAAATATTGCTTATTTTTTAAATCATTCTACATAATTTTTCATTCGAAAGATGGAGAAAGACATTGGCTCCGTTAACGAATAAAATAGAAAAGAACGTAGGAATATTAAAAGAGGACCTAAATATCAGATAGCAAATTATGTAATTTTGATTTCTTTCAGAAAAAACACGTCACAATTCCAAATATGCGATAATCATGTAATTTATGTGCGTATCGCTGAAAATAATGCATATAAATATTAAAAGATATAAGCATAATAAACGCAGCTAGAAACCAAGTGACTAATTTTACGAGAAACGCATTTATAATAAATATTTCACATTTATATTTTCTTCTCTATGTAATATTAAAATGTAATTACATCATTGTTACATTGTTCACTTAATTTAGGTACGTTAGCTTTAATTATATGTGCAACGCATAGTATTCCACTATCGTAATATAATTTTAGCATAAGCTTTTAATTAATGCTATTGTCCTTAAGTATTATGCGAGGCATAAATTTCTAAGAAAATGTCTGCAAATAGAAGGAGAATAAAGCTCATATAAAATAATTTCAATCGCATTTCTCTTAGAAAAACATCAAAAAATATAATTTAAAAAAATTTACCTCGGATCGAAAAGAATCGGTAACCCTCCGGCTATATTATCAATAACGGATTATCCCAGATAATTCACACTACATGTCATATAAAATGCGAAAGAAAGTTGGTGAAGCAAGAAATACTTTATTCCAGCATTCAAATGTTCTTTTAGCAGTCACATGTAAATTGTGAACGCGCGTTCGCGACACGATGGACATGGACGGTCGCGATGCAAGTGACTTTACGTAACGTTTCCTGTTTTGCCTCATGAATATGTCATTACTTTTCGAATAAGTAAAAAGTTAACGGCCAAAAAAAATAGTGCCGAACATCGCGTTCAGACGTTGCGTCACCGGGATCAGGGTCGCGGTAACGAGTTAAAGATCTCGTGACCGGGAGACTCTCGCGATGAGCTAGGTATGTGACAAATCGATTCATCACGGCAGAATAATGCGAACCGTGCGAGAAAATCGTGAGTGGTCGATTCCCGGGTGCTCCATGTCCCATGCAAATGCGTGGTTTGTCGGCCTGCGACTTCTTCCTACGATTGACCCCCCCCCCCCCCAACCGCGCGTAAAGTCATAAGTCACAAACGAAGTTGGTGGTCTACATTGTGGAACGTGTACAGTGTAGAATGCGGTAAATATATAGGACTCCTTCGATGGATCTAGAAGCGAAACTTTTTTGTACCTTCCACGTTTCAATGTTATATCAAGTGACTTTATAATTAAGAGTTAAAGTAAATGTCTGTCAGGATTTATCTCATTATATATTTACAGAAAATTATAGATAATTTATAATATTATTCAGAGTTACATAACTATAAGCTTTTTATCGAAGAATGCATTACTATTGATTTGTTGATTTTTTACATCTGTATATACAGCATATCATTTTTAACGAAATTTCTCAAAGAAATATACTCAACTTTCTGATAAATGTTAGAGAATCTCTTACCTTCTAACTTATTTTAAATTTTTGTTGAAAGCAATTGATAAGACATGATCTTTTTCAAATAATTAAAAGAGTTGTCGATAAATTTGTGCTATAAATTGTAAATTTTGCGATCTACACTAGGAATGATCATACATATGGGGAGGGGGGATAAACACACCGTCGTTTCACATCCCTCATTTATCTCATGTTAATACAGTTGATAATTACGAATTCTATACTACGTGAGTGATGAACTATCGTGACGTTTGCAAGAATGCAGGTCCATTTGTTTCGTTTCTGCGGCTCGTCCCGCGTGATAAATTTTGCTGCCCGAGCGAGAAAACTGCGCGCATTCGCAATAATAAATCTTCACTATCTATAAATAAAAGTTATGAGGCCCATTGCGTAAATGAGGCATCGTCGAAGGACGAGATTGCGGGGAGGTGTCACTGCCATAAAATGGAGTAAGGATTCCTGGATGGCCGCACGCGTATCAGAACTATCATTATCGGCCACTTCTCTCGCCACGCGGAATCCCGTCCGCTCGCACTTCCGACTTCTTCACGATGATATCAAGCGTTCGCCGCGAACGCACTTGAGCGGGTACAACGGGTACAACGGGTACAAGGGGTACAACGGGTACAGCAGGCAATTAAGAGTGACTACGATAATGCACATTAAGTGGCAGTATAGAAAATTGCCCACCATTCGAGAGTATTTCCATTATGGAGAAACAACTTCTCTCATATCAACAGATAGATAGCCAGCTGTATGTCAAGCGTAAATTCTGATTTAATAAAGTATGCATAATGTCAGAGGGCATGTCTGCTTAAGTGTATAAAAAACCGCAAATTAACATGGGTCGGACGTGCGTACGCGTATAATTTCTTACCTGTTACCTTTGAATATATGTACAGATGCGTTTTTCACCGCCGCGCCGGCGCCGCGCACCAGAGAGGAGAATCTGTGTTTGAAAAATATCACAGTTGATCGGGACATCCGGTACATATTTACCAACAAAAGCAGCGGAGAACTCGTCCAACTAGATTGAGATAACGTGCTCCGTAAATTAAAAATGTAATTGAAAACGCAGACGTAAATGGAACGACGTCCATTTAACTGTTTCTATGTCATTAAGTATAATAAAGAAAAAACGAGACGATTAATGACAGAGTTTTATAAATGTATAAAATAATCTGTTACAGATTGAATAAATGTCCCGAGAACCTACCAAGTACATTTCGCGGAGCTTTATTGGAATACGGCTTCGGCCGTAGCGGCTGCAATAATTTATCATATACGCGCGCTCGTTAAAGTCAATTGTGGTCGTTGTATTGCAACGAGCAGCATTGTACGGCGGTGCATCGACCGCGATCAAAAGTTGCATTGCAATTTCAACACGAATCTCCGCGTTGCCTCGCGGCTTTGTTGCGTCCAATGTTACCACGATCCATTACGAAAGATTAAAACAAAACGCAGAATCATCCCCCTCCCATATCTAATCGTAAACATTTTCTATGACGTATCGGAACGTAAGATCAAGCCTGAGAAAAACACGTACTTGAGAAATTTAATAAAATTTACAATTTGCACGCGTCTGAATGCGCCGAGTGCTCCAAACGCGTTTTATTTCCTCTTTCCTGTTTCTCATGAATAGAATAGAATAATGATTTTAAAAAGTAACAATTGTTTCCCGCAATTATATTTATAATAATCTAATGCAATACGATATGCACATATACAGCTAGTATAATAAAATTCTGAATCTAAACAAGTAAACATATAGTATATCTATTAAGAAAAAATTATTTTTTCTTTGTTTTGTTACTAAAAGCACATTTCCTTGAGAAAATTAGAAGAATATCGTAGCAGTTTATCACCCGCTTATCAGCTCGTTTATCACCTTGTGATCTGGGATTTTCTAAATTAGGCCACAATAGTATCAGACGATCTGACCCGTAGACCTCTTTAACCAACGGCACGTACTCGCGCATTGAAATAGAAATGCCCGCCTAATGCGCAGCGCATTCCTGCCATCGGTTCTCGATGGCACATTTCGCGAATCGAATACCTACACGCGACGTTCTCACCGCGCGGAACAATCGGATTTCCAGATACGCGTTCGCCATTATGTACACGAGGCGTATGTACATACACGGTGCCCCTGTATGTACCCCGTTACGGTATATATAAAACGCGTTCCTAAGAGCTTACGGTTCCCTTCTCTCCGTGTGTCGTTGACACTGCATCCGCCAGAACGATACCGTTCGTTTCTCGCTTTTCCCTCGAGTAGATCTGCTTACGTTTTGCCGATAAGCCCGGAAGAGCCGCGATAGAATACCGGAGAACGTCCTTGTATATCCTCGAGGAAACTAGCGGCATCGGCGCGACGAATTACGCCGAAGGATAGTGATTTGCGCATACATACAAATGGCTGGGATCAAATTATAGATAATTTAAGAAATTATAGACATTCTCGTAACTCAGGTGAAAAAATCTAATACTTATTTATGAATAATTTCTCATTTGGTTTTTTCAAGAGAAGAATTTCATAAAACGCTACAGGAAATTAATACTTCTGTAATTAATGTTTTGAATTAGAATTTTATATGCACGACAGTTAAAAATACAAATAATAAGAAATGTATAGTATTGCTTGTTTTTCGTTTAACTTTATAACACTAAAATGTTGCATATTTAATACAAATATTCTATTAAACAAAAGAATAACGATTCTACTGTATGTATATAATGTTTAGTTTTTTTTTATAAATTGATAAAAACCTATATTTTAATTTCTTTCCGTCTTCCCTCCGTAAAAATATCTCGTTTTCCAAATTACGACCTTATCAGACCGCGAGAACACTGATTGCCATTCTATTTTAATGCAGCCGATGAAAATCTCCGCGTTACATTTGTTTCAGAAGAATTTCGGGACATTTCCCACAAAGTACTTAACATCTCGCACAGTGTCTGGCACTAATGAGACATTAGTAGCTCGTAAAGCCATAAATTCTTCTTGTGCTTAATTAAATGTCGTTTGAAACTCGAAAACTTGATATCCAAATACCGCATATGCACAAAAGAACCAAATTTTGCAAATTTGCAATTTATAAACATGACTTAACCGCAAATATATGGCTGACATGTATTGTGTATATATTATTTGAAAGAAACCATATACACTCATTTATTATTCAAAGGATACAAAGGATAGATTTCCGTTAAGCATTTAAATAAGAGGTCGGCAACCTTTTCTAGCATTTGCAAATTGTTTATTAATTTTAATGGAGTGCTTGCAGGATATGAAAGGATCGCGCAAGGACAGAAGCAAAGTATATATAATAATAGCATAATAATAGCATGGTGTTAAATCACGCATAAAATTTCTACCTAAGAAGTTGAAGTACGAATGTAGCGTGAACAATATACAAAATCATCAAGATGCATAATTATATAATTAAATATAAATTACGTAATATATTTCTTGTCTCAGAAAAGATTTCTATATATACACGATAATATAATTTTCCTCTAGAAACTAGGATTTAATCATCCTAGTGTGTCACCCTTTTTTAAACAGAAATTACAAATATTTGTATTTTCCAGATAATTATTTGATTTCTACGCGCTAATGACAAAACTAAGCAACCGTTCAATGACAGTGCAATCACCTTTCAAGCTGCGATTATTCGCGGAATTGAATTACAATGAGAAATATATGAGAATAAAACGTTAACACTATAAGTGCAATCTTAAAAGAATCCACATACAATTCTGCGTAATTATTTCACACAAAGAACGAATGTATCCGAAATGAGAATTAAATCGTATATGCAGCTACGGCCGCTATGTAGATAGTTGCAGCGCGCATCTGTATCAAATTGCAGAATTTGCAACGTGCATTCGAAACCAAAGTTGTATGTAGGACAATTGCCTGGGAGTTCTCTTAACGCGGTCGCGTGAGATCGGGCAAAGTACTACACTCGAATCAGAGATTACATAGCGACACGTTCACGGATTATAATGGAAAGAAATGCCGAGACAATTAGCACGAATTTCATTTCGGTATGTATGTTTAATTGTGGTTTCCGCGCGATATGATTCTTCCACTTTTACCAGGTTAATCGCTGGTGAACGACGCGAGGAAAATCAATTATTTCTTACCGCTCGCGCCCGTGCCTCCTTTGCCGGATCGAGGATTACCGGTGCAGAGCTCGATAATAAAGGCGCCTCGCGATTTACTAATGCATTGCATCGCGCAATCTTGGAACTGGTAATCGTGGAAGAAATCGATTACAATGGTCTCGCGTGCGCCGCCCGTATCGCGTTTAATGCAACGTTTATTGCATTATTTATGATATACCGTACGAATAACGACTGCTATCACAGGGCGATTCGCCATGCCGTTGCTATATTGCCCGCGTGTATTACACAGCTCGTTAAATGGAAGGGCTCGAGGGCAATAATGCACTAAGAAAAGCCGTAAAGCTAATAACGTGTTGCAGTACTTTCCGTCTTTACACAGTCTTTTACGTTTTGCATATAATTAGTATACCATTTTTATAAGATAAGATCCAAAAGATCTCATAAGAAATCCCCTCATTTCTTCAAGATTATAAAATTCTTAAATATAGTTCTTCTCTTTTCGACGGATGATTGTCAGGTCTGTGAAAAGTAAGAATTCTCCAGAACTTTTTCTCGCACAGTTTAGCCCGTTAGCGTATCATCGTTTCAAGCTTTTCAATTTAAGCGTATTTAATATGCGAATGTGCGAGGTATGCGCGAATGATGCACCTGTTGTGCCGACCCCCGCGAAATTGAAGCGACCGTCAAGCTTCACGGTCGATGAGTATTCTCCAAGAACCAGGTCATACGGAGAAACATCATCTCCCAGACGGGACGACCAATTACGAGATAGATAGCTTCGCCGTGCCCTGATTCCCTCACTGCCAACCTAGATGACGATCAGCTCGTATAATATTTAACTTGCGAAAGGGCTTCTCGACGTCGCAATTTCGCTCCACCACGATAGTCGCAAATTAAACTCTCCAATGTTTACGAATCGAGCAGATATTTGTCGCATAAATAATAAGAACAGCATTCCGCAAGCTGAGAAAAATTATGAATAATCCTGAGCAAACGAATGCTATTAACATAACTAATATAATGTAATTGAATAATTATCTATAATATAATGCTAATTAATTCATAATTTTTTGCTTACAGGACAATCGAGCTGATCGCTTTAGTAGCGATATCCAGTACACTTTTTCTCTTTCTACACACGAGAGATCTACATTCGCGTCTGAAAAAAATGGAAGTACGTCTTCAACCGGGGGAAGATGATGTGCTCTCGGCGAATCAACTCTCATCAGGTAACGACTGTTGTAAAATGTCTAATGAAATTGAAACAAACGCGCAATGTCGGATATAAAAAACCTTTCTCTTTATCTCTTTGTACATAGAAATAAAAAATAGAATGATATACTTGTGAGAACTAAAGATAAAATAAATATATAAACAGGTAAAAAAATACAACATATTAAAAAATTAAATTATGCAGAGCATGCCCCAGTGTACGTTTCAAAAAAACACTATAATTAATTATCACACTTAAACAATAAATAATAAATAAATTACACGTAAATGAATAAATAATTATAAAAAGTGACATCGCAAAAAGTTTATTTCATCTTTTCTTTTAACGTGATAACGTGATAACAAGATTCGAGACCGTTAGAAATGTTAATTGGAAAAAAAAAACTAATTATCTATTTTATTACATAAACGTGCGATAATAAACGCGAGTTTCTCGTCGTCTGAAAATGAACTACATTAGAATTACACTCGTGTCGGCCGGCGCGCCATAATGCCCATAATAGACACATTTATACATGCGCTTTTACGTGCTCGTATATATACTCCCTGAGGGTGCTGTTGACTTCCCGGTTGAGGAAGGTCAAGGTGTGAGAGAGTGAACGCGCATATTCAATGAGAGTTAAAGATGCTCGTGCATCTCACTCACAGGACGCACGTACATCTGTTCATCATTAGATTCATTAGTACCTGAACACACCTTTCCTAGTTTTACATTTTTTATTCGAATTCTAGAACAGTATATAAGCTAAATAAAAAAAGTATTATATATTGGCTAAGAATTCTTTTTAACTTTTTAATTTCGGTTATTTCACTAAAGGTGTGTGTATCATTATATTTTTCAAAACAAAAAATTTTCTTTTGTTGACATTTGGACGAGGAAATTTAAACGATAGAGAAATATTTTTATTTTATTTTATTTTATTTGGGAAGGGTGTAAGGGGATTCTACTACTTAATTGTGTTTCAAGTCTGACGATTTGTCGGCGCGCAGTTTACTGTGATTGGAATAATATTTAATTGTCTATTATTATTAAAAATAATAAAACACGAACATCCTGTTACGGTTTTCCTTGCCCTATTCTTCATACTAAATTTTAATCCGCGGGGCCATTTGAATATTATTTTTATTTTATATATTTAAAGTTTTATTTTATAAAAATTAAACGACAAATTCGTCAAAGAAACTGTTTTTGTTGTGATCTGTATCCTTTTAAATGCGCACACATATGCGTGTATACGGTGCATAGACGTTAAGAGAGCGAGATCTCTATTGCTTTGATATATACCATATACTACATCCATTTGGCGGGATTCGTAACGGTAGCAAGAAACTACATTCGCTCGCAATCGTAGACCAATTATTCGTGCACCTTCTATCGCTCGCTTTACACGTGGTAATCCGCGTCTTAGACGCGCCGTATTACTTATTACGTTACGGCTTGCAATTACGTCCGGCGCCGCTTTATTATTTAAAACGGTGCAAGCACGCTGTCTCGAAGCAAACGCGAATCGTGCGCTCGTTCACGAGATCGAGAGTGCAAAACACCAGCAGATTATTCCCGGTACTCGACTTCTTACAAATTCGACGATTACTTATATGATACGATTACTGTACATCAGTGTATCACTACATATATACAAAAGAAGTTGCACGACTCTGTTCACTTTCTTATCTTATTCGTCACAGAGATTTTGTCGTACTTATAATTATCAGTAATTTTTTATTTATGTCCGATTTATATTTTTAATTTTGATTTAAAGAAACATCGCGTTGAAAAAATTTCCGAGATCTGGAAACATTTTCGAGAGAGAGAGAGAGAGAGAGAGAGAGAGAACACTCCTTTCAATTTTACCAACAAAAGTTTTATACTTATGAAAAATGGTTTTTGGTTATCGCATAAAATCAACAGAATGCTTGTGAATACTCTTGTAAAGCCGTGTGAAACGGCCTTTACTTACAATGGCGATTCTGCACGCGAGTTAAAAATATTATTTGTGGTCTACATGGCAATCTTCACAGAAATTCATCTCTCTTCAGAACACAATGATTAACAATGTATTATGAACACAGCTCACAATTATTATAATAAGTAATCGCATTACTTTCTACTAGAAATTTCACAATTGAAAGAGTAAATATCACTCGTTTTTGTTAAGCGAAAGTCAGAGTGTTCCAACGAACCATATACGTATTTGTATTGCGATCGAAAAGAGCAATATTTTATTTCCGTGAGAGACTTAGATAAAGAGACCATTCGTACGCAAGAAGCGATGAGAAATCCAACATAAATAATCATATCCAAGAACCATGTCTATGTAATCTTAAATCTCCGCGAAATAAATGGCCAAAGCTGACATATACATATTACATGTATATTTGTATATTAAAGTAAAAATTGTTTTCCATAATCTCGTGATCTTTGCCTAAAATTTTCATTAAATGTTATGTAATCTTCAATAAAGTATTTGACAAATAAGATCTTGAACAGCGCTTTCCTTAAACCAATATACAGAAAACATGAAATCACATTTTGCTCTAAAAAAACTCAATTAAGTTAATTATGATCATCGTAAGTCGACATCAATCTCCGGGCAGCGCGAAGCGCGTGAAATCCGTGCGATACTCTTAAAAGCCATTCACTAGTCGGAGGAAGAGGTAACCGTGTGCACGTGAAAGATAAAGGATGCTCCCCGGAGACGGAATTGACCAGGCAGTCGAGAGTGGCCACGTCAAAGAGAGGTGAAAGGAAAAACACCGGCGAACATGAGCGAAAATAAATCAAACGTTCGCGCACATTAAAAGGAGAAATGGATTAATCACTCGCGGCGATGTAAATGGCAATGTGAATGGAAATGAAAGTTCAATCGCTTGTATATACATATATATATTAAACCACGAGAAGCTCAAATCGGGAGAAATACGCTCGACTCGCAATGAAGATGGAAAGGGTGAAAAGACGAAGACGATGGTACGATAAAAACATAAAATAAGGTGATTGCTCGTGCACGAAAAGCAGTTACCTATGTTTTGAAAAAAGTTGTTCAGTGAAACGCGCTCCATCCAAGAGAAATGGCACCTTTTGCTAATAACGACAACTAATATTGTAATAAGAAATTTTCTTATTCCAGTCAATAAAAACATACAGAATGTGATTGAACGAAAGGACCTTAGATTATAGAATCTCGACGCTAGTGACAAGCGGTAGGCCGGTAGTACCCTGATGTGATAAAAGGAAGAAATAAAGATTCGTTACCATTCACGTCATTCACGAGAATGAAATGGATTAATGAGAGAAAGAGAGAGGTACCTTCCACTTCTTCGCAAGGATGCGTTCGCACCTTCGTGGTGCACCTATTAAGGCTCGATGTTATCGCGGTTCGCAACAGCTCGTAATACGTCCGCGAAGAATGTGCAATGTCCAGCCCCTTCGCGCGCGAGATCGAGATCGAGCCTCGATCGAGGATGATCTATGGAGTGCCGTCATTCGCGGAAACGATCGCATGATTCAGTAAAAATTCAAGTAACAAGAATAATCTTTATACGTATGTGTATGACTTGTTTCTCTTCTTACATATTTTCTTATAAGTTTGCACAGTCTTTGAATACATTATTGAATAAATTTATTTAATAAAAACTTTTAAATGTTGAGATTTAAAAAAAATATATATATTTTTAAAAAACTATATATAAAAAAATTACTCATTTTTTGTTATCATTAAACCATTATTAATAGTTAGTACGAGTTAATACGATTTATCCTGTGAATTACTAATTTTAATGAAATCAATTTTTACCCCTATATAATCAAAGTTTTCCTTCAACTACTGAAGTAATCGCCATGCATTATTTCCTCCGCTCTGATCGTTGCTCTGAAACAGGATTTCGCGAGCAGGTCTCGTAGCCTACTTCCTTGTTCGTGCTTACGCCTAACTTAATCCGACGATTCAGCGCGGAATAAACTCGTACAAGAGAATAAAGAGTTCACATTGAGTATACGTGTAAACAATATTAATGCGGTTTACATTCGACTGGCGATGTTTCCTCTAACTAGTAGTAACCAGCCAGACATAAAATGACAATGCGCGTAGGTGAAAGTGAAGTACTTTTTGCATGTGTACACGATATAAAGTACGTGCACCAGTTGAAAGTAGAGTAGCTCGCGGCTTCTTCAGAGAGCTGTTGTTATAGTGAAAGTAACACTTTATTGATAAACAAAAGTGGCATGTCAGAATCAATTTATCGGATGTCCAACTGACAATAAAGTAATTCATTTAAGAAGTATGCCATTCTCTTGTGTATCTGTCAATTGCTCAAACAATCAATCAAATATTAATCATTTATCAATAATCAATATAAATTGTTTTAAAATAATCCATATACCTACGTACGTGCGTACAAGTAACTGTGATAAAAAAAATATCTTTTTTAATTATTACATTTTTCACTAATTCTAATAAAATCTAAGTTTGAAGAAGGAAATAACAGGCAAATAATCTCGCAAATTAGACTCGACAAAAATTCTTTTAAGATTTAATAATTTTCTGCGAAGATAAAAAAATGATGTAAAAGCATACTTGTTGCGATGCAACAATTTAAAAAATGAAAGAGATCTACAAAAGGAAGTGACATATAAAGTTACAGAAAATTAAACGCAAATTCTAGAAGGACGCTTTGTTCGTCACGTACTTTCTTTCTAACTGTTGTCATGCAATGCTATTGTTCCGGCCACAATCAGTCGGTCGGTTTAAAATAGAATAGGAAGTGATTCTTATTGTTGCATTTACAATATACAATACGTCAGGTTGTCCGCCTAAAGAGTACGATTAGTTCAGCGTATAGTATACCATTAAAATCAATCATCGCCCACGATCATTCAAGTGAAAATCTGCTACAATAATTATATATTTTTAATTCTTTAGATGAACACATCGCAGTGAAAATGATAATAAAGAAACATTGTTGAAGCAGAATGGCGAATATTGTTTTCGTAAAAATCAACTAAATCCGTAAATTCTTTTTCTTATTAATTCAGAGGTCGATTTTGCTTTGAGAAATGTTTTGTGTACTATTAATCGCAATAATAATCATCAACAATAATCAATTTGTTAACTTAAAATATATTTTAAGATATAATTTTTTTTATTTCTATGTTATATGACATAATAATTTTTTTCTTTTGCTGTTTAAATATGTGGTTAGCATTAGAATATTTATGCTGCTTAGCTACTATGGATTAAATTGAATACCTGTTATATGTGATAACTAAAACAGATAGCGAAACTTCTGTAGGTCAGATAAAGTTTTATGAATAGAAACGGGTTTAAACGCGTAGAATCGATAAGCATTGCGGTAAATCTCGTAATTGAATCAGACATAATAAGAAATTAATTGATTAAATATATAGGGTGTCCTAGGTTTTTCCGTACAAACTTTAGTATGTTCTATGAGAAATAAGAAAAAAATGTTATATATAACCATAGGTCTCAAAATGCTTTATTAGAAAGTTATTTATATTTTATAAGAAACTAAAGTTTCAAACACATTACTAAGGTGCGGAAAAACCTGAGATATCCTATATATATACGCAGTAACAAAATTCCTATTTCTCATGTATCATGTTATTGATTACGCATATAGAAATTTTACAATAAAGAACCTAAGATTTGATGATTTTTTTCCTGATATCTGAATTTTAATGTAGAAACAGAAATTTTATTTGTTAATCTTTATGAAGTAATATTAATATGATTAGATGTGTATAACAAATTCTTCATGGATGTTTTTGGTAGAAAATAATCTTATGAACAGTATCTACAAGCGTTCTTGTACGGGCCAGTAACGATATGTTATGGGTTAAACACCATTCGAGAGATGCGAACAGTGTCCGTCTAACCCACTTTGAGCAATTTCCTTTTTGAAACGCATCAATGAGCTGGATCATCTTGCACGTACATATAATGTACGAGCAGATCGTACCGAGACTTACCGAGATGTGCTATATACATCTAGATTTTATAGACGCATAACTCTTCCGCATAAGATCATGCTGAAGAACTATAATTTCCCCGTAGTTCAATCAGAATATTATAAGACAAGAAAATGAAAAGGTACGGAACTGAAATGAGCATAAATGTAATCCCCCAAGTAATCATAAAATGGATTTAATATTTTATTACGTATTGTAAAGTAGGGTATATCTTTGTTTTACGTATATACAAAACGCTGGAAAACTTCTGAAATAAGCTTCTTCTCAATCTACCTTTTACCGCAATTTTTCTTTGAATTGTCACAATTTCCTATTTTAACGTTATGAGAAATCGGCGGTTATTTAAAAATATGTTTATTACATTATATTACTACATGAATATTAAATGATTAAGTTAAATAGCTCGTCTTTTATACGTGTGTAATGCATATTTCAGATTTTTTATAACTTAACACGCGGCTACCGTAGTATGTAAGTTCCACTTCATCATATTACATGATAATAAGACTATAAAAGGAAAAGAAAGTGGACGTTTCTATTTTACTGTATCATTAACACATGAAAAGATGCTACAAACAAGTGATTGTACAAACAAACGATTATACTCATGTGTTCAGCCAACATTATGGAAGTCCTATTTAACATACAGTTAGTAATTTCAGTTTCACTTAATAGAATTGTTGATTATATTGCGCGTCGCGTGCTTTTACTAACAGAGTAGTATTAATCCCTGGCATAACCGCATGATTTATCGTTAGATCGGATATGGCGACAATATTCTGCGGTGCCGGACAACTTTGTGAAGGACTTTCGTTCAATTATCAAGCGACAATATACTTCTAAAAATAAGTATAAACTTAACTTTCTAGACATGTCTAACAGGGATTATTAAATATAGCTTATTTTTTTGCGACAAATGCTTCTAGGCTTCGAAAGTACCTACTAAAACGATTTAAATTTTAATATTAAATAAAATATTAATAGCAAATAAAATATTAAATCTACTTTATGATTTTTATCTGACAAATGTGAAATTAGTTGTATTATTTAATTAAATTAAGATAGTTGAATTAAATTCAGTTACTTTTGTATGTGTGTGTGCGTGTGTGCGCGCGCCAATAATAATTAATATAAATAATTAAATTGTCTGTAGTAAATTTTGTTAAATATTTATTGTAATATAATCAATTAATATAAATTAAGTTTTCAACAAAACATAAATTCCACAAAAAAATTAATAATGATACGAGAACACGATAACTTCTAGTCGATCAGATATGAAACATGATCTTGCAAGCTATCGGCGATGCGAACTAAGCATTTTTTTCGCCGCTGACTCTTTGTGAGTGCGAATTCTCGGATTCTTCGAAACTGGAGGAATTCATACCTTTTCGCGGCCATCATAAAAGTAGCCAGCGAGTCGTTTTTCCCAGGACTTAAAGCCGAGTCCTTTGTACCTTTTACGGTTGGATCCATTACCACGGAATCTTGTAAACGTTTCTCTTCGACCACAGACGGTATGTCACGATTACAGTGCTTGGTAGACATTCTGGAAACGAGTTTTCTACGACCAGAATAATTCCATGTCATACCGAAAAAAGGAAGTTCTCCTATCGCTTTCCATTTTTGGAATTTTCCTTGTAATGCCTCGATATGAGGACTGATTATTTCTTGGAAAATTAAAATTAAATAACTGTAATGTGTAAACTTTCAAGACTCAAGAAAGAGAAAAATTAATTATAATTAACAAATGCCTCCAAATCATTTAATCAAGTATAAAAATAATGGTACTAGCTGTGAGAGTCGAGAGTCGAGCCCAATATTTCCTCAATCAATGAAATCGGAATTCGTACAAGCTGTTTTCTTTTTCAGAATTTATCTATGGTTAGGATTTTGTTCTTTAAACTGAGTTTCTCTTGTTATATATTATGATTAAATATAAAAATCGCAGAAAAGATATCGATTGAAATGACTATGAAATCCCGATCTCGACCCACATTTCTTATTCTTACAACGCGCGCTTCGCGAAAGTAGTCAGGCGACTCTCTTTTGAATTTCTCGTGAGACACTCCTTTATATGCAACGTCTTTCCTCGTGGTATTGCAGAAAGCCATCAAAAAATCAAACAATTTCTCGCGCGATTATTGACTGTTCGAATTACCTTGTTGAAATTCACGGTGTGGCATCACGGACTTAAGGTACACTCTCGAGGCGTCTACTATTTATTGACAATATCGCAGCGTGTCATTAGCGTTAGTTTGATCATCTATTTGACATATATATTAGGAATACACAATTGACTTTCACTGACATATTTATTCACTTTCAACAGCTGTAGCTTATTTAAACTTATTACGTATTTATTTCCTGTTAGTGTGTGTGTGCCATCAGTTAACTCGCAAGAGCAAGAAAATCTTTGAAACTGACTTAAGATTTAATTTGATACATCTTTCAAAGAAAAATCGACATCGAACCTATTTGATCATAAATAACAAATGATACAATACGTGAAGAAGACAAGCTATCGTAATCATCATGATACATATAATATATCCGTGATCTGTATTTCCGGGATCTTTGATTAAGAAAATTGCATGGTCGATCACTGTCACGGTCAATCAACCGTTTGCATTACAATCTACAACTATTCGTATCATTACGTACAAATGCGTTCCCACGGTAGCCAAGCCCAATCGAGACGAAATTACTCTTTGATTTTTTTTCGAATTTTTTCGAATTACCTCGCAAGTGTGCGTATAGTGGTACACCTGTCGATCGATTTGCTCGAAACCTTGGTAAAGGAAAGGCGGAAAAGATCACGTTAGCCCCACTTTTGACAAAGATGAAAGTTACCAAGCTTCTTCTAGGCATCACGAACAATTAGACTGCAAGATCGCCCAAGATACAACGCCAAGCATCGTCCCATCACCTCACCTTTCCATCAATCTCTAGCTTTCTCAAGTTCTGGATCAACGGGTCTCGTGACCAAAATGGGAGTAAAAGGTCGTCAGTCCGGTCTGGCGGATTATGCGTGGCATCTTCTGCACCGCCGACCTGTTCTGACCACTGACATCCTTTCTTTTTCCTCACGATGCACGCACAATATCTCGGCCACGAAGAAAAGAGAGCGTCTCACGCAAATTTCCCCAAGCCCGTTTATGGGTTCATCGTTTTTAATATCAAAATTATTCGAGCCATTCGAGGAGTACCGTAACGAATAATTCGAAATTACAAGATTCTTGATGATAACAAGCGAGACTGACTGACCTTCTTTAATTCCACGATTTAGCGAAAAAACTGGATTATTATTTTCTTTTAGGTTTAGTCTTTATTACAAGCAAAGTGGGTGCTGTGTAAAAACGATACGCAGATGCGTAATCGCATACTGTTAATACAGTGCCGAAGCGATTTTCTCTTTAAAAACATGACCGCCTTCTTTCCTCCTCCCTCTTTCCTTCACCGAACATTAAATGTTTCCTTTTTTCAAGTTGCAGTCACAGTTCTAAATTCATTGAAGCAAAACGTTCATTTAAGTTGCAATTGCGCTGGAAACGGCCGGCGCTTGAACGTTTCGGTTCGATCACAAAGCAATTTCAACGTCATTTTGAAACTATTCATAATAATAGTGTTTGGTATTTATTGATCATCATTTCTTAGTACAAGTAATCTTAAATAAACCGTAATAAAAAGATTTAATTGTTAATATATTATTAAATTATTAAATTAATCGTATATTCAATTCAAATTATCCTTTATAAAATAATACAAAATAAGTCGCATGTGTTCTAAACTGTGAATGTATATGAATATATCATGTCATGTCCGAGATATTAAAAAGATTCATATATACATACGCATGCAATGAGAAGAAGAAATAAGAGGAGAAGAGAAGAAATAGAGGCTGCGAGACCCACGTATGTAAACGAAGGGACTTGTATACATGTATATCAAATAAAAGGAGAAATGGGAATAAAAAGAAATTATATATATTTAGTGGTAATTGATTGTAATAAGTTCGAGAATTTAGTAGAATGTTTTGTTGTGGAATATTGTAAGACAAATGGGGGAACTATATATATGTAATTATGCAATTATGTATGTATGTAACTGTGTAACTGTGTAACGAAGTATACTATGTAATAATGTAAACCATCTTAAGCCACAATTGGCATAGATTAATAAATACATACATACGGATGTATCATAATAGAAGGGTAATACAAAAATAAAAATTAATTGTTACCGGCGCTTATCGTTTATGGGATGTGAAATTATTTCTTTATGCAATAAACACGGCGTTAAATTACGAGAGAATTAGGTTGTTCCACCGGATAGATATAAAATTAGAATGTAGAAAAAATGATGTATACGAGGATTTGTAAAGGCTGAGTTCTTCTTCGTATTATTTTTGTGGTTGCAAACCTTTAATTATTTTGTAACATAACTGTATTAATCAGATAAAAACTAAAAATTACCGGGATCTGACATCTTTTACATTGCTTCTTCCTTCGCAGAGACACGTGAAAACAGTCATTAAATAGTAACGGCAATGTTGGACTCTTGTTTACATATATAGTTATTCATTTTCAAAGCTCCAAATTATACAGATACTTAATAATTTTATCTTTATATACTATGGTATCATTTCCGACTTTCTTCCGTTACAAAATAATAAAATAAAGTTTTCCGTCTGACGTAAACTGAAAAAGCATTAACTGAAAAGATCGCTAACAAAACTGTCACATCTTTTAGTCCCCAACTTACAATTAGTCCATATACACGAAGCCTGGACACGCTAGTAGTTACATTTTGTATAATAGAGCGCCACGGATAGAGCATAAGGAGCTAAGAGCCGTTCTCGTTCCAGCGGCCAAAGATCAACGATCGGAAGATGCAACGGACGGATTTTTTGCGAGCGTCGCCGGCTATGTCTTAAGCCATGAATGACGTGAATAAAGCCCCCTACGCCTACGCTGCGGCCACGGCCGGCGGTGCCCCCGGCGAGCGTGCAGTTCCGAACGCGGCGAGGAGCGCGGCGGCCGCGGCGGTGTTTTGTCCGTCCATTAAACTTGCATCTGTATCGGTCACGAAGCTCGCAGTCGCCGATTAGCCGCTATATCCTCCGGCGCGCGGCGCGGCGCGGCGCGGCGCAGCGTCGCGAACCGCGAGGTGCGGTCAAAGGCCGCTGATGCGTGTGCAAGCACGATAATTATTGGCCGTTGTAATTATACACCATCGAACAATTTTCAATTTGCGCAATGCATTACAATCGATGAAGCGCGTCGCACCGCCGAGTTACTGTCAAAAGGAGAAAAAATCTTACACAAAAGTGCTGCAGGCTTGAATTGGTCTAGAGATATATGTATAACGACAAATATTTTACAAAAACGTGTCTTTTTGTTTTTTACAAATTTGCTTCTTTTACAATTTTTTTTACGAAAAAATCATTTAAGTTTAATAAGGATTAATACTCTATATATTGTTATCGAAAAATTGATGACTCAGTTTCTAATATTATGAATATCAGATATCTCTGATACTTTTCATCATTAAATTATTTTAAGAAATATACAGAATATGCGAAATGCCACGGAAAATATTAAAGAAAACAAGTACTTCGTCACTGCTGTCGGTTATCGTACAATATTGCTATTGTCTGTACATCAGTATTGCAATATACAATAATCATGATAACATAGGTAACAAGTTAATACAAAATTAATTATAGCTATCGCAGTATGCACCCACGACTTGGATTTTATCTGAGACACGTAGTTTTATAAACGGGCGGAGTACAATGCCGATAGAAACCGTTATTGCACAGAGGTATCGTGAACCAATCTTGTGCATAACTCATCGGCATTGTACGCGAGTCGCTGTGAGTTGCAGCTGCGGCGCGCGTCAATCGGAAGTCTACGCCTGGAGAACTATCCGTTTAAAGTGTTACGATAAACTGACTCCGACTCACGTGGTTATGCAAAAGAAGAAAGGGATTAAAAAGAAGACAAAGAAAAAGGGCTAAAGAAACAGAGAAAGAGAGAGAGAGAGAAAAGTACCATCGATAATCGCCTCTGTCGGCTTCCCTTGTGTTGCGTGAGGTCACAAGAAGCTGCCCGCGCCCGCGCCGCGGGTGCTATTGTCAGTCTGATCACGAACCACGAACCACGAACCGACCGCATCTACTGCGCGCGCGATCGTGAGAGGAGCCGCTTACGCACGTTTATCTCTCGTACGATCCCAACTGAATCCTTGCTGCTACATTTTCCGCACAAATGTTTCGCGCGTTCTGTTGAATTTAATTTCCGGTCAATAAGATGTTAATTTTGTCGTCACTTTTTGATCTTCAGCGAGATATCGCTCTAAGAAGTCCAAGATCCCATGGAACTTTCTGATAGCGTGCGTGACATCATTATATTTAATTAATAAGATGACACTGAACGAGAATTAGGAAGAAAGTGTTTTAAACACTTGACATTTTCACAGCGTCTTTTTCAACACTTGAATGATAAAATAATAATCGGTCTACGAGGGAGAAAATGCATATGAATTGATTCTTAAAAACTCCTTGTATCAAACGCGCATTGCATTAAGCGTTTCACTCGAGTTGATCCGCATTTGATTGAGCGGAAGAATCGGATTAGTCGCGTCGATCAAAGACAAAGTATACATATAGAACGATCGACCGGCTTTGCACGGAACAAGATCTAATTTCCAGTTGACTGCATCGTGGCAGAAACACAGAGAAAAAGAGAGACGATAGAGAAAGAAAAATAGGAGAGGCGCATTGCTGGGAGCGGGAGCGAGCGCTATACCTTTTTCCGTCACGCGTTTGACGCGTTCGTTCCGCGCGCATGAGAGATGCTCTCGAGCAGCTCGACTCTCGACGGGAAGCGGTAACTTTCTAGAGATGACCACGGTCGCCTACGGAGGACCTCGATTCCGGTCCTTCCACAGATCGTTGATCTTGGCCGAGTTTCACAGCGACCTCTTAATCACGCGCGATCGCCAATTTATCCATCGTGAGGTTCTCTCGCTCGTTATCCGCATACTCATGCACAATCGACTGCTACTTACGTCCAAAGGATTCCGGGGTGCGCTAACAAGGGCCCGGAGTCGTACTTACTTTCTAAGCGTCTTAATGAATTCCACGGAGTTGCAACGATTGATCACGTTGCGCGATAATACATCTCATCGCTTCCTTGATCAACCAGCTCGAGACAATTTGTTCATAATTCATTAATTGAATCGTTACCAGGAAACGTGGCGCGCAAATCATAACTTTTTGTGTTCTTGCATCACATAGATCTCGACAATGCTCTGCGCGTGCTGAGGCAACGTAATCAGAATGCTAATTACCGGTACTAAACTGCCCGCGTCGAGCAGCCGAGCTTTGAACTTATCCATCAATGTCCGCAGCGTTTCGAGCGAACAATCGCGTAAGTTTGCTGGCTAAATAACTTCGACGCATGTTCCGTACGCGTGTAACGGATCGCTCGGAACTTTGTTACGGTATTTCCGGCGCAGCTTTTATTCCATACGCCGCGCCGCCGCCACCGCCGCGGCCGCACCGAATTTCAACTGTACGCACGCGTTGGGAAAAGCACGATAGAAATCTACACGCGCGTCACGTCAGCGAACAATCCGCCAACATTCGCGGAATACATCATCAAAGATACAAGTGCGAGTTTGCAAAACCGTAAAGAAGAATAAGTCTGGGAAATTGTCTAAGAATCAACAATTATCACCTGTTTTTGTCTTATAAGATATAAATAATTATTTTGCTAAAAGCAATGACCTTGCTTTGCCAGTAATAATAATTAACGCAGGTAATTTTTAATTGATGACAATATTTTTTAAGTTTTGGAAAATGTTTGACATATGAGTGAAAGTCATTATATGACTATATACAGACAAGTGTAAAGAGAATTAAGATGTCGAATAGATCGTACGTCTTCTAATTCAACATGTATAATCACAGTTTAATGCATCGAATAAATTAAAGTGACATTTTTCGTTTATTCTCTCGGAAATTTTCGATGTTCTGGTTTTTCTTTGTTAATAGAACGGGGCTTTAAATTGCTAAGTTGCAGGAAAATAGTAGAAAAAATTCAACTGAGAAATTTTGTAGAACTGTATGAACCATCTACATAAATTCTAAGTAAAGCTATGCATTCGTAGAAGATTCCGTCGTTATGTACGCACTTTTCCGCGTGATCGTCACAGCGGAGGCAAGAATCTCGGCATTCGCTAACTTGCGCGACAGGGTCGTCCATCAAACGTTAAACGAAGTTTATCTTCTTCCGGCGCGGCAGTTATTTTTCCGAATGACATGACACAAATCCGTCGCGGTTTTCTCCGCAATAGCAAAGAAAAAATTGCAGTTTCATTTTGTGTAAACGGAAACAAACCAAAGTCGGTTATTGTTTTTTTAATCGGCAACAAAACGATTTTTAATAATTACTTTCATCTTTCATAAATCCTTTATTTATATTTTATAATCTTCACGTCGTTATTTATTTAATTACTAAAATATTTTAACTATTGTTCAAAACTTTTATCTGTTTTCAGATGGTATCCAGACAGATTCTGATTCAAACGGTATCATCCATTACCCAAATGTGCAACGTGTCCTCGTGGGAAAGGTAATTAGCGCATTTATTACTTTATATCGCGAATAATTATTTAATAATTATTAATCCTTTCTAATAATAAAATTCTATATAGAAAAAAATCTTGAGCCTGATAAAAGTGTTAATAAATAATTATTAGCTCCAATAAATAATAGTTTTATTTCAATTACGAATGAATAAATAAAGCATTATATTTTTATTAATATCTCGTTTGTTATCTCATGTTATTATCTGTCTTGTCAAACTATTAAGATTAAGGCCAATATTGTACGATCGGTTACATGTTACATTACTATGTATCACTAGATATGACCTTCTTAAAGACCCATCCGTTACACGTGCGCATAACGTATTTCCTCTAAACCGGTAAATTGTTCGGGAATTCGACCTATTTGCATTACGCGTTGTTTGCACGATGTAGCGTGAATAAGCTGTATCAGAGTAATCACAGAGCTAGATAAGAAAAGAATATACAAAGAAAGAGATAATAGTGTGAATCATGTTTAAAAGAATCTTCAACGATCTTCACAAATTTTATTTAATCGAAAGCACCTAAGATCTAGCAAATGCTGAAAATATAGTATTCTAAATTTAAATCCGCACGCTTTCGTCGATCTCTCCGTTGCGACACATTGCAAGAAAACCGACAACTATCAGTGACAGAGAATTTTTAAGAGAAAAAAGAAAGAAAATGTAAATCGCGCCTTCTTAGTCTCATTTCTTTCTTCTGCGAGACGAGGAAGTAATACACAGTTCCAGTTTTGCTCATACATATGTATAGATGTATAGGTGCTAAGTTTCGCGCGATGATACGTGCCACACGATGCAAGCGCCGAACGGATAAATTAGCATGCAGTGCGCGACGCGTAGATGGCGGGAAGAAAAAAGAAACGCCCGATCGATGTAAGAGTGCTGGTGATAAAAATATACACGGAAGATGCGATGCGAACGAGAGAACGGGCCGCTTATTACCGCGCTGCGCGCCGCTGGGTATCGCAATTCGCGACGCGAGGCAGCTGCCTCGTACTTGCACTTGCGCTTACAGCCAAAGTCTTACCTTCGTTCGCCTTATGCCGAGGAATGACTTGCTAATAACACGAATCGTTATCTAACGAGAGGGAATCAGACGTTCCGCCTGGAACAATATGTTCTCTCTTTCGCGGAGAACGGGCAGCCCGCCGATAATGACAGATGAGCGCCGAAAATGAGCGGGTAAAGTCGTTCGTAAATTGCACTTCGCGTCCGCAACATTCCCTGCATCCCGATTCCTCTGACGCTCACAGATGTTCCACGAATACTTGATTATTATTTCCCGACATTCTTAACTCCATTATTGAGATCCCAGAGAGAAATGCAGAAATGTATTATGTATAGAGGATCGAATGTAGAAAAGTTACCCGCGCGCTTACGTGTGATCCTATAATTGACCGCAAAAAAATATAAGAAAAATTATATTGATTTAAGTTTATCGATTCGAGTCACATTGCAGATTCGACTTTTTCGACAATATGATGATAATTAACGCGAATGCACCGTTTGACCGTTACAATTTTTTTCATTTTTAGTACGAAGATCGAGAAGCGCTCGACATTGACGCTCTCAACAACACGAAGAGGACCGGCCGAGAGGTCTTGTTCTTCAATCGCGTGCCGAAAGTCGGTTCACAGACCTTTATGGAGCTGTTGAGGAGGCTATCGATAAGGAATGCATTTTCGTTCAACAGGGACCGTGTCCAGCGAGTTGAAACTATACGTCTCGCGCCGATCGAGCAGGTATGTACGACGACCTCCAACAAGAAAACCCAATCAATTACCATCAATCGCGCGATGGCAGCCGCTCGCGTAGTAATTACCAGTTTAATTTACAATCCCGTCACCACTGAGCCCTACAAGGTGATATAAAAATACGACGATACTGACCGATTCAATGATTCAACCACTAACGGTTTTATCTTTTCCGTATTCCTCTTTCTTTTTTTGCTCTGGTTTTTCTCATCCTGATAAAAGTAGGAAAGAGAAAAAAAGCAGAAAATATCGCTGAATAAAGTATAAAAGAAGAGATGTAAAATTTTGCGAACAAGTATCAAGAGATATTACATTTATAGAAAGACTAAAAGAGACGTTTGAGAGAGAGAGAGAAGTCAACATTTCCTCGTTGAAAAATCTTATTTCCTGTTTAGGGGGTTTATTACAAGCTCACAATAATGAAAATATAATAATAGAAGATTAATTTCTTTTGCAATATCCTTCTAAAAAGATATTGCAGGCTGTACAGATCGTATATAATTTTAGTTTAATTTTCTTCATGCTTTCAGCTACATCTCGCCAAGATGGTCAGCAGTTATTCGGAACCGTCTGTTTACGTGAAGCACGTCTGCTTTACTAACTTCACAGAGTGAGTGCCACAGAGTCAGATTAGCCTTGGCAATTTAAATGATTGCTACCGCCATTTTCTACCTTCTTGCGTCTTCTTTGTCAGATTCCACCTACCAGAGCCGATTTATATCAACATAGTACGCGATCCCGTGGAAAGGGTCATATCCTGGTATTATTATGTAAGAGCACCGTGGTACTATGTGGAGAGGAAGCAGATCTTTCCGGATCTACCGTTGCCTGATCCCAATTGGCTCAAGAAGGACTTTGAGTCGTGCGTATTAAAGGGCGATCGAGAGTGCAGATATTTGGAGGGTGAAATTCACGAGGGTATCGGCGATCATCGCAGACAAACTCTCTTCTTCTGTGGACACAGCGAGAAATGCACGTAAGAATATTTGTTCGCCAAATATCAAGAAATTGTAGTATATATTTGATATATGTATATTAAAAAGTTATAATAATATTTTTATAACTATTATGGGGAATGCACAAGTGCGATATTCTAACAAATCTAACATATACTTCTTTTCCGAAAGTCCTTTTAATACCGTTGGTGCCCTGGAGCGAGCCAAGTTGGCGGTGGAAAAGCACTACGCGGTAGTTGGCGTCTTAGAAGACATAAATACAACTCTCACGGTACTGGAAAACTACATACCACGATTTTTCCAGGGAGCTACTGACGTTTACTATGGTAAGCCTTTGATTATCTGCTGATCAATCTTAATCTTCTTAATCAAACATCTACATTTGTTAATTGTAATACCTTTTATAAGTATAATTAGTCGAATGTGTTGGTCAAGTTCAAATATTTTAAAAATTGTAAAAATAATTATATACCTATATGTATATCTATAATTATTTTTAAATATATGTATGTATTGCTATTAATACGCAATAATAATTTTAAACATTACGTTACAATCGTAAATTATTAGAGTCAGATTATTATGTTAGCCATATAATTATGTATTTTAATTGTTTTTAGATCAAGCAAATTCCTTTATGAAGATCAATCGAAACTTTTTTAAACCGCCAGTCAGCGAGGAAGTGAAGAACTTGGTGCGCAGCAACTTTACCCGCGAGGTCGAATTCTACCAATTCTGCAAACAGCGACTTTATAGACAATACAGAGCTCTCAAATTGCGATCAAATGTCCCGTAGTTCGCAATTGCAACGCTCTTTGAAAAGGACAATTTCTATCTCTTATCATGCGAAGGCAATTATTAAGATGCGTAACAGACTTTACGAAGAAGAATACATTTCAATGCTAATCAACTGCGTTGATTAGTATTAGTGATTTGATAACGATTTATGACAGAATGATAACTGCTTTTAAATAATAGTGATTTACGCAAATCATTAAAATACTAAATTGCAGATGGTGCAAAAAAATTAATTATTTTATACAAGAATTAATAATAATTTTTTAACTAATGACTCAGATTAATATGACCGACTGTGCTCTATTTATACAGTCATCATAACATTATTGAGATCGAAATTTTAATAACGGCTACTTTCAATAACGACTACCGAAATTAAAAAATAGTGATGTTTTATCGAAGATTCGATTACAATTACTATCCTACGAATTAAAGACAAAGAAAATATGTAATTGTATGTTTCTTTCGCAATTAAGGCAATGATCCTATCCTACTTATATATACACAGGGTACCTTCAGGAAAAGTTGAAGAAAATCTGAAGAAACTGAATTTCATAACATCGAATTTTTAACTATGATTCCATGACAGCAAAGACAAAAAGAGAATAATTAATTCTTCGCATGACCACTGTGATGATCTAGTTCCATGCATTTAAGAAAATTTTGATGTAATTAATATATTATGAAGAGTATCTTACGATGTTATCAAATTTTTTAGTACAACGATTATCTCATGACATAAAAGATCAAGAAGAAGATAATTTGGAAGTCATGTGATGATCCAAGTTTGACGTATTTAGAAGAATCTTGATAGACTTATGATACGATGAGTCTAATAACAGAATTTAATAGAAATGTACAATAATTAAAAAATAATTATTAAAGAAAGAGAAAATAATTTGCGTACATTTAGCGAAATGTTTGTGGAGTTGCAAGTTCTAATAAAAAATAATCTACCGTTTTACACGAAGCTTATAAGCTATGACGTGAATGTATAGCGCAATCCAGAAATAGAGACACTCTCAATAAATGCCGAATGATCACTTGCTATCAGACGTCATGTTGCTATTTTTTTATCAGACGTCCACACGAGTTACATATGCAAGTTGCAGGCACATTTATCACAGTAGGGATGTTAATCAATAGCGTTTACGATGATTTTTTTCGCCGGCGACGTATGAACGACGTATGAACGCAAAGACTGATAAAACCATGATATTTTTTTATCGCGAAGTGTTTATGATCACAGAGAGAAATGTACAGGGTAACGATTAGAATATATCGCTTTGTAAGAGAAAAATACGTTTGTACTTTCATCGACTCACGATTATTTGGAATAAAACGCTGCCATTTGAAAAGAAACAATCACTTTTTTCTCCTGTTATTAAATTATCTCATCTGTTTAATTATTCATTAACGTTATTAAAATGTCGCACCTAGTTGACGATTGATATCTATGACAAAAAAAAATCTGATCTTTTTGATATTGGCATTTATCGTTTAAATGAAGAGTATGTGCCAGGTCACACCTTTACATCCGGCGACACAACCCGAAGTTCAAAACTATACTTAGCGTTACTTTTATTTTGAGAATCTAAAACAAGATTCAAACACGCGTATCACGCGAACCGTGACATTTGTGTGTATGCGTTTTATGTTCTCAAAGTAACGAATAAGATAATATTTTTATTTTGCATTTATAATTTGGATACGTAAGTGCTAGTCTACAACCTTGCTTTAAAGAATATTTAAGCTCTAAGCCGTAAGAAATTGACCAATCACAATCGAGTATTCTCCTCACATTCTATTGTGATTGGTCAATTTCTTACGGCTTAAAGCTTAAATATCCTTTAAAGCAAGATTGTAGACCAGCACTAATCATTTAAAGTTAGACAAATCTTAAATAAGATTAAAAGGTCCAAAATTAGATCTTCCTGATCGTGGAACGAGAAAGAAGCTATGAAATCATCTTTTATTTATTATTTTAATAATATATGGAGAACAAATGTTATATACATATACAAATATATCGTATATAATATGTGTCTGCGTATATATGTAGTATATACCTATATATAGTTTGCTTCTTCATAGCATTCAGCCTTTATTCGCGCATATTCGATTTCTATTAAGACGCATTTATTAATGTATTAATGTAAAAATTCATCAGTAATGGAAAGAGTGACAATAAAGTGTCACTCATCAGTGTCAATCATACTTTGTTATACATCAAATAGATCGCAGGAAAAATTTGTGAGAAATATAGAATCAAGTATTGTGATTACGAAAATATATAAAGATAGGTGCGGTGTTAATACGTATTAATGTAGTCATTTCAGTTGTTACATCTTTTTTTCTTTTAATAACATAAATAATATTCGCGTTTTCGACGATACAAAAGATTCGGTGGCTCGACACATTCCAGCATATATTTACATAGAAAAATATATTATAGTTTGGACTACAATACTAATTGACGCTGTCTTGGACATAGAAGTACTTGCGAAGAGACATGATTCAAATAATAATATAATAATTAAACAAATGTTCAGGCATATTTTCCATCAATCCATACGTTCTTATCAACAACATGCGCCAGTTGTGTATTTATAAAAATTAGATATCTGTTAGGTTTCCTACATAATTAATACTAAATGTTGATCTAGAATGTTATTGGATAGGACGGATGATAATATATGGACGGTACTGATATACGCTCTCTCGTATGTCTCGTTCATATTTGAAAATTTGCAATTTTTAGATAAGAACATAAAGATACAGAATAATTTAATGCACTTTCTGTAATCTTCTTTCTTAATTAATTTTAATTTATTAAATTAATTAATTAAGTTTGTATATTATATTTGTCACTGACAACGTGCAATTTTCACAATTACATAAAGATGAATAATTTCTACAATTTTCTCGCTTCAATTAATACAATTCATTGCAAAGATCGCGCTATTATATAAATAAAAGAAACTCAGAAATTTTGAAATTAGACTATTCCGCCTGAAATTAGATTCTTCTAGCCACAAATCCTTTGGCAAATTCAAACTAAAGTCTAGCTCTGTAAAAAGTCATCATTGTTTCAACAATAAAATCTCAAGTTTAATTCTTGTTAAATTAATCAAAATTCACTGAAAACCAAAGTTTATTATTCAGTTATATTCTCAAAATCTAATTGACTAACAGTCTATATTTTATAATATTTTACAATTATATAACTATCGATGCCTTGCCTTCTTTCATCAATTTGTTTTCCATTATCCGTGACATCATAAGACTTTTATCTTGATAAATTGCCAAACACGCAACAGTATTCGCAACACGAGTGAAGCTGCCGAAAATGTCCCCTGATCTTTCTTCTGTGTCCGAGACCGACGCCTTTAAAGTTACGAAGCGATTATAAGATAACGTACACATATAAAGGGGAGACTAACAAAAATAGTTCGTCCTGCATATACGCCGGCTACATACCAAATCTCCCGAGTATCCTTCCTCGCTTCTTCGTCTAGACTTGTCATAGAATGTATTGTACTGTAAATCGCTTTAATCGCATATGTATATCACAATTGTGCTTCTCACGCACAACTTTTTTCTCCACGATATTTATATCGCACGTAAACAATATGTTCGCTTAGAAATGGCCAAAAAATCGATAGAAATCTTCGTCCACATATAAACCAGGCGTTTAAAATGGTTAGATAACAAATTTAAACAAGTATATATATATATATATATATATATATATATATATATATATATGTATTCATTTTTTCTCTCTATTGCTGTGAAATAAGAGTTGTCATTATTTTTAATGATTTCTCGTAGGCCTTGTTATTGTTAATTAATGTAGTTACATTGTACATATCGAAGATATTCTCATGAGTATTCCGACATAATAAGCAAATGTGACAGTACTTTTTCAAAATGAGAACAATTTGCGATCTAAAAAAAGAAGGAAGCAACTGCATTCGCATGTACGTACATAGGATATATACCTACATATATCCTTTTACTTTCAAATCGCAAAAGAATATAGCTTGTTCTCGATTTCAAAATATAAATATATCTTAGAATAACATAAATAAAGTAAAAGATGGCGATTAGTTCATGCATCAATAATAATCAATAATCATCAATAATCATCAATCTTATAGCCCGTTAAAATGATACAAAATAAAAATACAAAAACCCAAATAAAGTATTAATAGGGTTGATATATGTAGTCGTTGTAACTCGGTCCATTCTTTTCGACATATTTCGCACAGGAACGGACTATAACAAAATTAATTCGGTGGTCGAAAAATATATAATAGTTTCAATCTTCCCTATTATTAATTCTAATTACTTAATTATTGCTAAACCCAGTTACATAGTATCATTGCATGTTGATAACGGTGAGGACTGTTGATAACAATCTTTAGGAAAATATTGTTAACTTTGTGACTGTAACTTTTCTCGCAAATGTTTACTGGAAGTGTATGTTGTGTGCGGTTTTCCTATAATTAGTTCTCACAATCCTTTAGTAATTTACTTCTGTATTATAATAAATAACATACACCTTTCATAAATAACAGTAGTTATCAACATACGATATATAGTATATCTTTGCATTATTATTAAAACACTCATTGTTATATATTTATATACAGGATAAAATAAGATAATTTAATAATATTTTGAATTAACTTTTCTTTATACAAAAGTGTCTTTAAAAAATATAAAAGTTTGCTTTTATCTATGTAATAATATACAACAGTAAATTTTTTTAATTCGTTATGACACAATATTGCTGTGAAATAAAAATATTTGTTAATTTTGATTCTTTTAAGTTTTAGATTATTGTATAAAATTCAAATTAAAAAAAAAACAAGATCTACTCTTAATACTACACGGAATTTATATAAAAAAAGATTCCTTAATAAGTATATATGAAAAGACCTTATATAAATAATCGAAATATGCAGCAAATAAACTTTAAAAACTTTTAAAATTTTATTCAGATGCAGAATTCAATAACTAGACAATTTAAAAATTATCAACTGTCAAATTTTCTATTTCTAAATCACCTTACTTTATCCTGCTTTATTAACGCATATTATACACAGAATATTCTGCTAAAGAGCTTAAGTTTATAAATACACCAGATGCCGAACAATTCTATAGGCAAAATTGTCTAACAATAAAGTTATTGGTTTGTTTCATGTGTGTACATATTGCACGCCTCAATAATGGTGGTCGCATCTATCACTCGATAGTTAACTTTTATCGTGTAAATTGGTGTTGTAAGAAAAATATGATTTATGCAACAAATCGTTAATTCCGAGGTTAAATATACAGGAAAAAAACATCATTAAGAATTGGAGAAAAGATAAGATAAAAATTTATAAAAAGCTCACAGCAACAGATACTTTGAGACATTGAAAACATATTACCTATACGGTTTATACTCATATACGCGTAAAATTATAATAATAAAACAATAAAATATAGTTTTGTTATTATAATTTTAATTTTCAACATATTTGTTTAGCATATATTTAATTTTCTATAATGAAACAAATAACAAAATAATAAACCGATAATAATGTTATCATCACTTTTTAAGTATAATTAAATAAAATGACTTATTTATTAAAATACAAAAAAAAATACATCTGAAAAGCGTATAACAATAAAATTTGATAAAGCTGTTAAAATATTTATACTCTCGTTCGCGATCGCAAAAATATAGTATATACAGGACTGCATAAAGGATTGAAGTGACGTACGTATAATAAAGGCGTGCAGTCAATTGCATCCAAAGAGGAGATACAATCTTCAAGTATAAAATTAGAAAAGATCTATCGAAAGATTTATACTTCAAAAAGTACCCGCGAAGTCCATCCGCACAATCCACACACATTTTCGGTGCATGCGAAAAAGATATCCTGATATGTACAAAGATTATATCGATAATATTACGACAATAAAAGTAATAACGATTTCCGTTATATTAGTTTCACGTAACTAATATAAATGTTACGCTGAAAAATTAGACAATAAAGAACATGCCTGCCACCAATACTGATGCTACCTGTACACACGTATGCATATATAATATATGTACAAAATAACACATGCGTTCTCAAGTGGAACTCTTCTTTTATACACTATGTCTCGCCACCACGATAAAATATCAGTCTAAAAAGTGCCATTTGCAAAAACGAATATAAATAACGTTTAGTTAATATTCCAGCTCATTTATTTTTGTACATATATTATTCTTTTATTTTTTTAGAAATTATTTACTTTTCGACATTAAGTAATATAGAAACTAATTTCTTTTCAGGGTAAATCGATTCGATATTTGGCAAAGAGAATAGACGATTGAAAAGTGTTAAAATATTTGTTATATCAAATCAAGATATTGATATATCTTTATAAAGACATCGATTAAAAAATCGCACGTTTCATTCAAACGTTCCAGTCAATACCGAACACATTATTCCGTAGAAGAAATATAAATGTTTCTAATGTAATATCTTATGGAACATCTATCCTCTCTACGATGATCTCTAAACTCGTACGATGTCGCTAACAAGAACTAATATCATTATATCAGCATTCGTTTTATTATCATCTATATCGTCATTGTACTGGATAACGCTAATAAAATCGCGGCCACGTGCGATAGTTCCTTCATGCAATCGAATAAATGGATCTATCATTCTTAACTCTGACATAGACTCTGCATAGATACTCCATAGGAACGCTTAAACCGTCTATTTGTTCTTAATGTTTCCTGTCAATTGTATTCAGCCTATTTCACAGCTCTGAACTCCCAGATGAGTATTCGTTTTCTGTTTCGTTGAAAGGATTCCAACTTTCAAAGTTATAATCTCCATCGGCTTAATAAATACAGTTTAAGACAAACTATGTAGGCAGAAATACTTTCCGCAATCTCTCAGAAAATACTTTCGTGAAAAGAGACTTTGGAAAATAAGAAAATATATTTGTCTATTGACAGAGCAGTCTAATGTTAACATAAATTATTATAATCCTTTAGTATTTCTTGAAAATAGATTAGTCCATGTTATTTTGTGGGCCGAAAAGCAGGCTTAAATGCCTCATGTGTGTCTGAACATACGACATTTTTCAGATTTTATTGCTAATCCACATCGTATATACGTGTTTGCGTGTGTGATTTTTTTGCCTCCAAGATACTAAATCAATTAATAAATTCAATGAAAAGCATTAGAATTGTTTGATAATTGAGCAACTCCATCTGTTTCATTGCAAAGACAATTGATCGTAACAATAAAATCGTTGTTCCCATAATCCACAGTCAAATGTTTTTCACTCGTTACTATTTCTATAGTTGGCCGTTTGAAAAAAATTGCTATTGCACTACAATTTTTTTTTCAAAATAGTATTATTCCAATAATGTTTGACGTCCGATATCTTTGCGAAGATCAATATATGCCATATTGTATGTCGAAAACTTTTCGAGAGCTCCCTGAAGCAACGAACAACAGTAATGAATTCCGAATGTTCCGTTTTGCACACTTCGTTACAAAGCACTTATTTAGGAACGTGTAAAAACCGTCAAGTACCGCAAGCTCGCACGTTTAGCCTCTTCAACAACCTCTTCAGTCAGTTTGTGTTGCCGGAGCCACGTTGTCACGTCATCGAATCAGACAAACGCATGCTCTGGATGTTCATCAGTAGAACGTCGATGACCAGCTTCCGCGCCGATCATCGGCGGTGATCGGTATATATCCGGTTGATGACGACGCTGGCAGACATTGTAAGCAGTAATTAGCACCGGCATTGTTATCCCAATGTTGCGCGCCTTTGCATTGGAACCGGACTGCAAACTCGAGCCTTTGACCGACCATTAACGTATGACAATACAAGATGAAAGAGAATTTATCGCTGAAACCGTCGCACGAGTTAGGTACATAGATCGCCTGCAGGTCGCTGAAGTTTCGCCAAGAGTTGAGGGTGTATCGCACGTGTACAGACTTATGGAAATCGAGATTGATTACACGCACCGTACCCTGAATCGCCAGAGTCACCGGGTCCTGTACAACTACATTTTCCAAGCAAACCCGGCGCTCACGCACCATATCCAGAAAGTTCGACATGCCGCCTGGCTGTTGGAAAAGTGGCACCAGCATTCGATCGACTTTTCTGGGTATCACTGACGTAGATCTGCGCCTGCCATCATTCTGATAATGATCACAGCAATCATTGCTGACGGATGCTATGTTGTCCGAATTGCCGTCCTGCGGTCGAAAGATGTCATCGTAGATCAGGTCGTTGTACGCGGAGGTGGGTATTTTTGGTATCTCGTCTAAGAACGTTCTCACATCGGCCAAATCGAGACCAAGCTTATCCGCGAACCGGACAATCTTCTTCCTGTGCGGTGTACCCGGTGGCGTTTTTCCCGTCTTCAACGAGGAACATCTTCGAACTCTCTGCGGTCTGTCTTCTTCTTCTTCTACCGTCTCGCTCTGGGTCTCTTGTTCCGGCAAAGAATCCTCCCCCTTCGCGGCAGAACTGCCGTCAAATTTCTTCAGTAATAGACACAGTTTCTCCTCGTCGTTGTCGTTCAGCGCGGTGTTCTTCTCGAGCTTTAACTTCAGCTCGTTCCTCGGGGTCGTCTCGGTCACTGTGACATTATTCGAATATTCGACGGTACTACTATAAGATGAATGATCGGTATCAGTGTCACTGGCTACATCTTCCACTTTTAATTGCGACAAACTCTTCGACGCCATTTGACATTCCGATCTTATACATTCTTTCTTTTCCTTATCTTCAATTATATTAATCAAATCTTCAGCACCATTAACAGAATCATTTTTCGTTAGGTCACTATCATTCTTAACATCTTGCGTCATGGAAAGACTGCCATTCCTGACATCGCACATCACATTCTTCGATATACTATTGACGAAATCAACTTCATCGATGTTACGTTCATCCACCTTCTTCTTCTTCTCCTCCTCCTCCTCCTCCTCCTCCTCCTCCTCCTCCTCGTCCCGCCTGTCGAGTTTATTAAATACTACTGTGCTGATACCGTTACTTGGTAGCTCAGAGTCAGAATGCGACTTAGGCAAACAGATATGAGGGACAACGGAGTCCTGAATTGTTCTGGTTGGACTTTCATCCTGCAGCGATACAGTGCTGTCATCGAATGTGCTCCACAGAGACTCGTGGCTAGGCGACGTCGTTTCCTGAGAGCTTCTGCCGTTCAGTGAGTCTTCCGAGCTGCAGACCAATCCCTCCTGTCGGCCATTCTCGCGAGATGCAGAGTTTCTTCTCAAGGAGCAACTCGACTCAGATGTTGTGTCCTCGCAACGTTCCGGATTCACGTTCGTTCGCTTGCGTCCGTTCGACGCAAGTTTAGCCCTCGCGGGAACGGGAGTGTTTGAGAGATTCGTGGCCTCGCTGTCCGAAGTGCTAATAGGATCGAAATATACTTCGGCTTTCGATTTGTCTGCATCCGAGGATTCCGGATCGAAGAACATTTCTGAGGTGTCACTTTCGGGTGACGTACCGGTTATTGGTGATGCAAACACGCAGGACTCAGGATCTTGATGGATACCTGTGACGCCAGACGTCATCTTGGTTCCGCTAGGCGAGCAATGACAGGCATCGTGATGACTCGTTTTCAGGATCTCCGGGTTCACCAGCAGATGGGCCAATTCAGCGGCGGTCGCTTCCTCGGGAGGCGATCCCGGCCCGTCCACTTCCGCCTCTTCCACCTCGATGTCGTAAAAGAGATCTGATTCCGGACTATGACGCGGCTGATGCTGAAGGATCGAATGCTGATTGTTGACGGTCAGATTATTGGTGACTGCGTGGCGATTGCTCGATGACGGATGCAGCCAGGAGGTTTCACAAGGTTTGGCATCCGCGGTCCGTTCAGGCGAACCATTCTCGTTACCTAACGACGTTAGTCGTCGATGAAGACACCGGGCGAATGCCTCTGCGCTACCCCGACAGCTGCTAGGAAGGAGAGAGCTGACCAAACCACAGGAGGGCCCGCGGGCGTTGCCTGCCGAGTCCGTGCTGCCCATCTTGAGGACAGTGGAACCGGCTGCTTCCTCAGCGTGCCTACCCTCTAACGACAAGGGCAAAGGCGAGGTCGAGTCGCTGCCTCGGCCTGCCGGCACGCTGGCCGAGTTGCCGTTCTAGAAAAAAGAGCGACAAATTTCAACTTAATTTGCGATTGTGATAACAGTGGAAAGTGAATGAAATATTGTTAGAGATTGCATATATAAGATATATATATCGTCCGTGAATAAACAATACCGCGCCTACAAGTGACATTTTTTCTCTCATTCTCTTTTTGACTTCGATTGTTCCGTATCATCATTCAGTTTTTTGTTTCTCCTGAAAACTTTACTAATTGTCATATAAACGGTATTGTTTATTCATTGACTATATAGGATATATACAATAGAGTGGAGTTTAAAAAACTAAAGTTCTACCTTTTTTTATTTGTCTATGCCACTAATTGTCACCATAAAATATAACAAAATATAAAAATTTTCACAAAGTTTTTCATCGCAAACGATCTCTTGCGACGCGGCCGTATCGATCGTGATATTAAAATATTAAAAAAATAATTAATCTTTTTTCTTCTCAAGAAGATAACCATGCATCGAGATTATTAGTCACATGTAATTGCGCTAAACATATTTTTCTTAGTATAATGTCTTGCCGATGGTTGTTGCCATCTAGGATTTATGATCCTATATAATTAATCATCTTTACTTCATCGATCGCGAGTCAAGTTTGCGATATATAATCAATGTTAGCTCGTTAATAGCTTGTTAACGGTACACAAGCAGGAATACAAAAGGAAAGGGAAACAAAAAAATGAACACGCATTAATGACGTAGCTCGTCATTAATAGTAACGAGAATCACAACATTGGCTCATGGCCACAATGTTGCGCGTATCGAAGCAGCGCTGCAGGAAGTACAAATGATCGGTCATTACGACCCACGTGCAGCATTTTGACGCGCAAGTTCAGCTCAAATCGCACTACATCCTTCAATTCTAAAAACACAAAATACCTTAATAAACGCCCTATACACGTATCCAAAAATTAAAAGAATTATAGATTACTCGGATTTTTATATAACTTTGTATTCTCGACAAGAATAGCACGAGTGGCACGAGTCAAGGCACGCGCCGTTACGTGAATCGTTATTCACAATTCGAATTTGAAAATACTCGGATATTGACGCGTGTAACTATTTATGAGACAAAAGAGCAGGGAATATTTTCCTTTCACCCTGTTCTTTGCTATCGTATGCCCGACAACTATTTTCGGCATCGTGAAAGCTATAATCGGCCGTCGACAGTGATTAGCAGGAGGGAAACGCAGCGCGGTCACTATTTAAATCACTATGTAAATCACGCTTTATTCAAACCAGAATCTATCATCATTCAACGAAATGCACAAACCTGAGAGACAAGCACAAGCGATCTTTTACTCAAAAAAGAAATCACCGTCGTTTCGCACAATAACAGCTCAAAGTTCAAAGGAAAAATCGCAAGCACACAATAATTATGTAACGAAGGAATAATAAATCGGTCGGCTGCAGTGATCGTTGCGCGAAACCACTCGCGACAGATTCGAGAGTGCGCTTAGAAAATCGCATGCACGCTACTGTGAGAAAATTGGAACGATATAAATACACGCTCAATTGGCCGCGAATCAATTCCTCACCTCTTGGTCGCGCGCACTAAGGTGACACTTTGCTCGCGTACGAGCGAATCCTGCGCGGACTCGCCGCGTCATGCTGCAAGGGTGGATGAATATTCGGCAGAAATTCGGCAAGCGAACGATTTATTGGCATTTATTTTCATCTCTAAGCCAGGGCATCGAGCGCAGTGATTTTAAAGGCCGCGCGAAAAAATAACTCGCTCTGATTTATATAACTGGCGCTTCCGAGGCGAGAACGCGCTCATCCCGTGTTCGCCGGGCGAGATTTCTCCAATCGTGAAAAGCATTTATGTAACACGTGCATGGAAAAAAAAAGTGGCCCTTTACGCACGCTACGCGTGCGTGATAGACCACTTTCCACGCACTTGCAACATAAAATAGGGTGTGCAAGTCGTTCCAGCACTTGTTGCACAAATAACTATTCCATCTAACATTGATGTCTTTCAATCTCTTAATATCGAGCAATAATTGATAATCATTAATATCCATAGCTTCCTCAAGCATAAAGGATCAAGCATACGGTCTAAAAATAGAAACATTGCCAGCAATATCATTTAACGTTAGATATACGAATATAGTCGATGCCAAACCGGTTTTGCGACCATTGCACGTCCATCAGAGAAAAGGCAGCGTGCGTAAAGGGGTTAAATTTGAAGCGGCTCCGAAGTGACAGACAGGTTTCTCCGTTTTTCCAGTCGCGCGCCTCGCCGCAGCTACGCTTCAGACACACACGTGTTCACGCGCGCAGCGCCGGATCGCGTCTATCGGAAGTCTAAGTAAGCAGTCGCAATAGATAATATAATCGTTACGTAACACGAGGCATGAGGCTCGACGTAGGCTTAAAGGCTGTTGGCCCCAGTGACGGGACGAAACATACACAAACGAAGCTTATAATTTCGTTTCGTCTCAGGAACTTTATTCAAAAACCACCTAATCTTTCACGCGTCTCAGGTTCTTCACAGAACAAATCTTTCCTTAACAAAAATGTTCACTGTTATAGACATAAACATCGTAAACGCATATTATAATATAGCTACGTCATGATAATGCAGTAATAATTCGCTATTAATCGCTCCAAGTTGGTCGCGCAAACTTTATTTCTACGTTTATAACTGAAATAAAGGAAATTTACAAGTCAGATAGAATCAGTTAGCGGAAAAGCGTACAGTTTCAATAGGAATTCACTACGGCCCCTATGAATTTCACGAGTTCGCAAAAAGCTCGAGATTTATTGTTGCGAATACTTCCTGTCTTATCTGCGATAACGGCAAATATCAAGTGCCTGCAGATTTCACGTCTCGCCACATCCCAAATCGATTTTTTAAATCTTTATTTAATATACAATAATCCCTGTCTTTCTCCACGCGATATCACGCATTTGGACAGTACTATTGAAAATGAGAAACCGAGGTGCGATTCCCAATTGATTGATTGATATTGTTACAATAAAACACGCCACGTCCTTCACAAAGGATTTAGTTGATGACGTCAATTTAACAGATATAGATCTGCCGCTTAATAATTCGTGCGCATAGCATTACTTATCATATTATACATATTGTGTATAAAAATTAGTCGGAAATAAAAAGCATCTTCGTACGAGGCCTTGTTTTGAGATAATCAATTTTAATAATTAAATAATTAATACTATCTTGCATTTTCAATATAAATCTGAACAATTTTTAACAATCACATCTTAAAGATTATAGAATAAGGCCTCCTTGGCATTATATGTATAAACGAGGCATTAAACTGACATCAAAGGACATAATATTTCCAGCAGATCTATTCTCGCCTCATTGTGTAAAAGAGAGAAATAAAAAGAAAAAGAGAGAGCGAGAGAGAGAGAGAGAGAGAGACAAGGGGCGACGTTTTATTTCCGTGCGATCGTTCACCGACACAGTTTAAATCGTAACTACTTGACCCGTGGCTAGGGCACCGTCGCAATTTATCGCGACAGATTTTTCGCTCTCTTTCGCGGTCCGCAAGAAGATTGCCCAATCATCATCGGGACCCCGCTCCCTAATTGATTAGTAACAAATTACGCGAAGAGATGATGAATCATGTTACTTGCGCTCGTAAGAACCCCCAATCCCTTATCGAAAGAATTGAAGTTCTCGTTCTCGCAATGTACAAGGCCAGGTCTTTGAACCAATTACTCCTTTATAGCTGAATACATAAATTGCAGTTGAAAGAATTAAGAGTTTTATTGTACAATTATATCACACTGTATATCACACATTAGTTGAAAAATTAAATAATATAGATTTCTAAAAAAATAAATAATCCAACTACAAAAAGCCGTAATATTCAGAGAAAGCATCCATTTAAAAGAAAAAAAATGATAGAAAGAAGCAACACTAGAAAAAACCCATTCTCAATCATTTTAATTCTCGATTCATTCTCGATTTTCATCTACTATTTAATTCAGATGTTGCTTCGTCGTTTATTAAATCCAGAAAATTAGAAGAGATAAGTTGGATATCATGACTTAAATATTGACTGAACAACAAGAAATGACCAAATAATGATCATATGCTCGAATTGTTGTAGATACTAATTTCTCAACTAATCAATGATGAATTGAGGGACTTAGTGCCATTAATAGCCTGATAAACTGACAGATCTAGAATTTGCGTACGTTCTTCTTATCACTCTAACGAGCAATTATACGGGCATTGCTTATTCGGATTTCGCTCTAATTGATTGAGCACGCGTTTATTCGCGATAGAACGATAAACCGCATTATCAGGTCATCCCATAAAACTTTGTAAATTTTTCATCTCAAGATAAAATCGCCACTAAGCGAATGCTTCAAACATTTAAATTATTATTCAACTTTTAATTGAAACTTTCTTTCCTGCACTTCCTTAACAATATTATAAAAAAAAATTTTGTAGAGATTATTAAGAAAAATTGTTCACACAGTGGTGAGTCCTCGAGTTTCGTGTTAATTTTTTATGAAACCTGTGTTCGCAACCTATCGCAATCTAAAAAAAATTCGCAAAAAAATAAATAGAAATCGCGGAAACAAAACACTAATTAATAATTCATCGATACATTTGCACGCAAACGCCATGCCACGAGTTCGAGGCCGACGAGGATCGACTTCTTGCCAGGAGTAAATAAAGTCACAGTTTATATTTAGCCAGAATAGTAATCTGCGAAAGCTGTACGGCTTTCGAGAGAACGATTTCATATGTTTCTAATGAAGAGACGAATGGAGAAACGTGAAAATCTCACTAGAAAATTCATTCCTTATCTCGACAACGTTGTGAATGTACAGTTCAAATGAAATAAGCGACTTCATAAATTAATGACAGTCTGCTTTTCGATATGTATATGTGTATATGCAAACAGTTGCAAAATGTATCAGTAATAAAAGATAAAACTAATTAGCCATCAGTCGCGATTAATAGATATACCTCTTTGCTATTTAATTTAGATTTACTTCTAATGAAGAAACTATCACACAACTTTCTCAATCCTTTAAAAATCTTCCCCCTCTTATATCTAAATATCTCAAATCAATTACAGTATTCGTGAAAAAATTTTCTAAACAAGTAGCAGTCACAAAATTGATTAATTTGGTTAGTTAAGTTAAAAAATTGGTTAGTTAATCTAGTTGATATTTTTATAACAACAAAATTTAAATAAATGTAATTGCAATGTGATTATATCTAACAGAGCAAGGTCGAATGTATCATTATTAACAAGACATTCATTAATAGCACTTGGAGTAGCTTGGCGGATGGGCATCACGTTCGAATAAGATTCGAGAGCTCCGATGATCTACGATTGCCAGCTACGCGAATTAGCTTTTATTGACAGCTATAAAATGACAAGACAAAAAGAGAACGACATTCGACGCTTTAATATACATAACCAAATATCCTTTGGCAAGTAACGTACGTAGACACGCGCATACCTCGTGCATGGACATCGCTCATCGGCATATGTCGCACTGCGTCCCAAAATGCACTTCTTGCGTAGTTGGTCCCCAGTAGGACGTCCGAAAAGCGTGGTGAAACTACGAGTGGGGAAAAATTCGTGAATAAACGCAAACAATCATACGCGGTTCACGCACCTTTTCATTTACACGTCGAATCGCGATCGTCAAATTCTCTTGTTAGCGCGATTCACGCTAAAAATAATTTTCCCGTTAAACGAACAAAACCACGAGCGTGTAACTTGAGACGGACCGACATTCTGCCCCGGCGAAACAAAAATCTAAATGGTTCTGGCGAAATAGGCATTTCCTTCTCACAAATTTCACCTCGCCCGATTTTACACGCTATCACGGTGAAGCTTTCCG
The DNA here is from genome assembly GCA_030770255.1 of Temnothorax ravouxi. Lineage (NCBI taxonomy): Eukaryota > Metazoa > Arthropoda > Insecta > Hymenoptera > Formicidae > Temnothorax > Temnothorax ravouxi. The sequence continues at coordinate 66,657 of JASTWP010000375.1, forward strand.
AGAACTGAAAGCATACGTCGTTAATCTAACGCTATCTGTAGGATTTGTTACCGAAGAAAGATTTATCCATTTCGCGGTAGCTCGAATAAATTCTCTCATCGTTGTCCTTTCGCGGGTCAGCACGATACTGCATTGCCAAATGTATAAGACGAAATTAATCCTCATTATAAAGACGCTCGCGTGACTCAGCTTTTAAGCCGCGTAAGCGCCTCTGGCAGATGCTTGGAGAAATCAATATCGCTTTATTATTTAATTAATTTTATGCACGAGTGTGCATTTTTATTAGCGAAAGAAATGAAAGCATTTCTTTATGCGATGGCCAGAAACACAAAAATTTATTTAAACTTACATTCTTCACCCTGGCTCACATTATATGAATGCTCTCTGCAGCTTCATACAAATGCATATAAGGCATATGAGCGCCTATCTGTAATGAAGCAAACCATTTTGCTCAAAAACCATTCAAAATGATAAATTATTTGATTAACACAACGCCTGAATTATTACGAATTGTTTTCTTGAAAATTCAGCGATTTTCGAAGTTACGAATTACATTAATAAAAGCTTTTATCTATCAGAAATATTATTCTACGCACATATAAATGTTCTAAACAATCACGTCAAGTATCGAGCCGATAAGAAAGGTCATTATCTCACACAATAAATGTCAATTCAACAATCGTACATTATTGCCCGCCTCGATGTTATCAAGTTAGCATTGCGCGATAGGTCGTGTAACGTGATATATCGACCAATATTTATCGCTGGGTGGCCTGCGTAATCCATTCGTGCCCGGAAATCAACTGTATTAAATACCAATGCATTCCTTTTGTATGTGTTTCAAAACGGATAATGATATAGAAAACCTATGTCATCAGTTATCTCGGATATTGTATGTATATATTAGCTAATACGCAATCGAATACAAATGTGAATATGTATTACTTAATGGAGAAGAAATTATTACAGTTGTTAAAATTGAATTATTATATCCTAAATATATCAGTAATATTAATACTGATAATAACAAAATTAATCTTTTCATTTGGAAATAGTTTTTCTCGATAAAAATACTTTTAAAGATTTTCAGAACTCTAACAATTTGTAAATAAAACATTAGAAAAAGAAATTAAACAAGAATCTTATTTTTAACATAATTTTAAAAATAAAAATGTAAGATTATACATATATATTATAATATAATTCTTATTTAATAGTTTAATAATAAAAAATTTTTGCGCGAAACTTAATAATTATAATTACAAAAAAATTTGAAATAAAATATTGAGAAGTTTGTTTCAACACTGTCGAAGTGCTGCTAATGTATGATGCACTTAGCAATTGCATTATAATATAACGGACTGAATCAAAATGACAAATAATCATCTTTATTCAATGTGTAAGAACGTAAATGATTATATACACGACGTTTATTATCAGATGTGAATTATTTTAATCGCAAAGCCTGTGGTATAAGACGCTAACTAGCAGTTACGATTCACGTAAGCTTTCGCCGTAGCTGGGCCTATCTTCGTTAGCAAAGCGTAAAGCATCAACATCACTCTTATAATTAACTCCTTCTATGACCGGTTACTTTTGAAATGCATCTTGGGGGAAATAAGATTCATTTTATTCACAAAAATACAATTTCAAGTATGGTATATTTAAAGGTTTTTTTTCAATTTTATCTTTTCGTATCCCTAATCACTTATGACAACTCGATGCCAGGATACTATCAGCAAATAATAAAAAACAAAAATTATTGCATTATAACGACAAAAAGGCTGAAAATGCAGCAGAAGAGCTCTTCGCCTCTATATACATTGTCTATCAGATACTATATAGAGAGCTAAGAAACAGATCGAAATAGCGCGTTAATTACCGCACAACAGATATCATTTGGTACAGGACATGACATTCGGAGCACGCTTGCTTGTAAATTGTGATGAGACGATAACGCGTCTTTATAAATTTCTTTGTTAACAAAAGTGAAGAAAAGAGAAGCAGCGTGTGAAGAAAAGAAAACTTATTTCGGAATAACGACTACGCATCGTAAAAAATATTGATGTACGTACTATAATTAAAATGTATATTTGTATGACGAATTTTATCGGATGTCGTCGGACGGTGAATGCACAGACAATCACACATGCGTTTCACTGAATGCAATAAGATATTAGTCAGTACTTGTATACGAAAAAAAAATGTTTTTGACATTTGGAGAACAAGATTTCTTTATAGCAAATTTAAATAAATAACATTTATATGTCAATTTCTTTAAAACTACGATAATATAATCGTAAATAAAATAAATGTATACATTTATGCAAGTTCTAATTAAACGATTGTCTTAATCGTCATACTTTCGCAAAACCTTATTGTAGGTATCTATAATTTCATAATTCCTCTCAGCTACTCGACTTTAGATAATGTCACCTTGAAGTGATAAACGCTCCATACTGAGAAAGCCTCGCACTGTCACTATTACAATTTATGTTACAATGAGACTTTACCGACGTAAAAATTAATTTCGTAATGTTTCTAAGGTTGAATCCAAAGTTTGAGAGTGCATGATACGCAAATCCTGAGGTCGTGATAATTGAATGGCACGAGGAATACCGCGATATAAAAGATAAAAAGAATGATATTTCTATCTCATTGATGTGAAAGTGCTCGCGAACCCTCGATAACGCGCTTGAAAAATGATGCGTCAAATACGCATCAGAAAGAAAAATGCCTTGTAAATCTAACGAATATACTAATTATATTGCAAATATTAGAGGAAAAACCCCTATTATGAGACAGGATCTTAATATGAGATATTTTAAGCTAAAAGGCCTTATATAGGCCCCATCTTTTGATCCCACCATGTATAAAAAACCCGCCACCTCATATTAGGATCCTGTCTCATAATAGAGGTCTTTCCTCTACTAATTAACTACATCCTTCAAAATATACCTACATAGTCGAACATTATAATTCGTAAAATTAAGCAAAAAAATAGAAATTTTTTTATTAAATTAGAATAAGTAATTTTTCTGATCTTTTATTGCTAGTAGCAAAATCTTTGAGAAGAAATAAATTATTTTATACGTTATCAAGAGACACGGTAGTGTCTCGCGCCAAGTACACGCGGAGCGAGACCGCACCGTGACTCTTTTACGCGACGCGACGGGTTGCGAGTACCCGAGATGTTGAGATCTCGATAACGAGTGAACGGATCAAGTTCTAAGTAGGCTTAATCGATAGTTGGGGTCAAAATAAGGGGGGTATCTCCTGTATAATTTTCCGCTACGTGCCCTACGAGCGGAGATATTGCGACGCAAAGTCCAAATGTGAAAATTTTTTATTAAGATACTCCTCCTCCTCCTCCTCCTCCTAACGCCGATCTGTGTGATCACGTGATCAGAGAAAATGTCCCTTTCACTTTTTCGACACTGGCGGCGCAGGTATCGCCAGTTTCGATATCGCGCGCGTATTTCGAACGATCTAGTAGGTAAATTATTAAAGGTCGATAGACTTATCGGTCAGAAGGAAGATTTCTATTTAGCTAAATTAAGTATTTATATAATATATATTGATTCTTATGAATCAAGCTTGAATTCGATGTTTAGGTATCCCAGGTTGCCGATGACGAAGTACAGATAGTGCGCTTCATAGTTTTCGGTGTCCAGGTGTAATAATACGTTGAATTCGATGTCTACGTATTCCAGGTTGCCGATGACGAGGTCCACATAGTGCGCTCCGTAGTTTTCGGTGTCTACGTGTATTAATACCTTGAATTCGATGTCCACGTGTCCCAGGTTGCCGATGACGGGATTCAGATAGTGCGCTTCATAGTTTTCGGTGTCCAGGTGTAATCGTACGTTGAATGCGATGTCTAGGTGTCCCAGGTTGCCGATGTCGAGGTCCACATAGTGCGCTCCGTAGTTTTCGGTGTCTACGTGTACTAATACCTTAAATTCGATGTCCACGTGTCCCAGGTTGCCGATGACGAGGTCCACATAGTGCGCTTCGTAGTTTTCGGTGTCCAGGTGTAATAATACGTTGAATGCGATGTCTAGGTGTCCCAGGTTGCCGATGTCGAGGTCCACATAGTGCGCTCCGTAGTTTTCGGTGTCTACGTGTATTAATACCTTGAATTCGATGTCCACGTGTCCCAGGTTGCCGATGACGGGATTCAGATAGTGCGCTTCATAGTTTTCGGTGTCCAGGTGTAATCGTACGTTGAATGTGATGTCTAGGTGTCCCAGGTTGCCGATGTCGAGGTCCACATAGTGCGCTCCGTAGTTTTCGGTGTCTACGTGTACTAATACCTTAAATTCGATGTCCACGTGTCCCAGGTTGCCGATGACGAGGTCCACATAGTGCGCTTCGTAGTTTTCGGTGTAATAATACGTTGAATGCGATGTCTAGGTGTCCCAGGTTGCCGATGTCGAGGTCCACATAGTGCGCTCCGTAGTTTTCGGTGTCTACGTGTATTAATACCTTAAATTCGATGTCCACAAGTCCCAGGTTGCCGATGACGGGATTCAGATAGTGCGCTTCATAGTTTTCGGTGTCCAGGTGTAATCGTACGTTGAATGCGATGTCTAGGTGTCCCAGGTTGCCGATGTCGAGGTCACATAGTGCGCTCCGTAGTTTTCGGTGTCTAAGTGTATTAATACCTTAAATTCGATGTCCACGTGTCGCAGGTTGCCGATGACGGGATTCAGATAGTGCGCTTCATAGTTTTCGGTGTCCAGGTGTAATCGTACGTTGAATGCGATGTCTAGGTGTCCAAGGTTGCCGATGTCGAGGTCCACATAGTGCGCTCCGTAGTTTTCGGTGTCTACGTGTATTAATACCTTAAATTCGATGTCCACAAGTCCCAGGTTGCCGATGACGGGATTCAGATAGTGCGCTTCATAGTTTTCGGTGTCCAAGTGTAATCGTACGTTGAATGCGATGTCTAGGTGTCCCAGGTTGCCGATGACGATGTCTAGATAGTGAGCTCCGTAGTTTTCGGTGTCCAGGTGTAATACTACGTTGAATGCGATGTCTAGGTGTCCCAGGTTGCCGATGTCGAAGTCCACATAGTGCGCTCCGTAGTTTTCGGTGTCTACGTGTATTAATACCTTAAATTCGATGTCCACAAGTCCCAGGTTGCCGATGACGGGATTCAGATAATGCGCTTCATAGTTTTCGGTGTCCAGGTGTAATCGTACGTTGAATGCGATGTCTAGGTGTCCCAGGTTGCCGATGTCGAGGTCACATAGTGCGCTCCGTAGTTTTCGGTGTCTAAGTGTATTAATACCTTAAATTCGATGTCCACGTGTCCCAGGTTGCCGATGACGGAATTCAGATAGTGCGCTTCATAGTTTTCGGTGTCCAGGTGTAATCGTACGTTGAATGCGATGTCTAGGTGTCCCAGGTTGCCGATGACGATGTCTAGATAGTGAGCTCCGTAGTTTTCGGTGTCTACGTGTATTAATACCTTGAATTCGATGTACACGTGTCCCAGGTTGCCGATGACGGAATCCACATAGTGCGCTCCGTAGTTTTCTGTGTCTACGTGTATTAATACCTTGAAATTGATGTCTAGGTGTTCCAGGTTGCCGATGACGAGGTCCACATAGTGCGATTCGTAGTTTTTGGTGACTAGGTGTATTAATAACTTTAAATCCGAATGTGGGATACGTAGATATTGAATATGAGGTATTAATACACGTAAACACCGAAAACTACGGAGCGCACTATATGGATCTCGTCATCGGCAACGTGGGACACCTAGACAACGAATTCAACGTATTATTACACCTGGACACCGAAAACTATGGAGCGCACTATTTGTAACCCGTTATCGGCAACCTGGGATACCTAGACATCGAATTTAAGCTTGATTCATAAGAATCGACTTAAAAATTCCCTAGCGGCAGAACTAAAATTATGTCATGACATAATAAAAATTAGTTGAAATAAAATTATGTCTAGACATAATAAAAACTGGACAAATTAAAATTATGTCTGACATAAAAATAAGTCCGCATTTTTATTATGTGTATACACATAATTTTAATTCATACAATTTTTATTATGTGTACACATAATTTGTTTTCGAATGAACGTAAAACGTACCTAAAAAAAACCGAAGTAACATGTGGTAGACGTAATCTTTGTATCGAAATAACACCCTGTACATACTGTTTATAAAATGCGTAATACTACAAAAAAGGCATGATATCTGTACAAAATTACCTTTTTTAAAAAAAAGGTAAAGAAAGGCGCCAAGTACACGCGTAGTAGTGTATATGTGTTGTTACCTCGAAAAAAAACAGTGGTAATATTATACCTCAAAAAAATCTAAGTAACAAATAATAGACGTAATCTTTGCATTTCAAAAAATCTCGAAAAAACCTATAAGCAGTAGTATATTTACCTCAAAAAACCGAAGTAACAAGTGGTAGACGTAATCTTTGTATCTCGATAAATCTTGAAAAAACCTAAGCAGTAGTATCTTTACCTCGAAAAAACCGAAGTAACAAGTGGTAGATGTAATCTTTGTTTCTCGAAAAATCTCGAAAAAACCCAAGCAGTAGTATTTTTATTTCCAAAAAATTATAACTCAAGTGATACACATCAAAAAAATTATGTTATTACAAAATACAAAAAAGAATTGATATCTCTTTTTAAATTACAGCGCCAATTACAGAGAGAATATACACTGAGAATCTTTGTATCTCGAAAAATCTCGAAAAAACCTAAGCAGTAGTATTTTTATTTTCAAATATGTATGTTGTTACCTCGAAAGAAAACAGTAGTAATATTATTACAATCACAAAAAAGAAATGATATCTCTTTTTAAATGACAGCGCCAATTACAGAGAGAACATACACTGAGAAAAAAATGTGTTAATCTCAAGAAATATTTAGTCCGATACGTTCAACTGAACATTTTAGTTAGTTAACTAAACATTAGTTAAATTAATTAATTAAAGAAACGAAATAAATTGTTGAAACAACTAATATTTAGTTAACTAACTAAAATGTTTAGTTGAACGTATCGAACTAAATATTTCTTGGAATTAACAATTTTTTTTCTCAGTGTATTTTTCGAGATACAAAGATTAGGTTTTTTCGAGGTATAATATTACCACTGTTTTTTTTTCGAGGTTATAATATTACAAAGAATTATTTTAATCACAAAGAATTAAAGAGGTAACATTATAAAATAAAAATATTTAATTAAAATAAAATAAATAAATTTTTCTTGTAAAAAACTTGGCGCTGCTTTTTTAAGGTTTAGAGCCTCCGCACAAGACTTTTTTATAGCAATGTAGTGTAACGAAATGTGGGTCAACGCACAAGAAACGTATCGGTTACGGCGTTATACGTGAATACGTTTCTTGTGCGTTGATCTACGTTACGTTATCATACGCTATCATACGAGAGTCTTGTGCGGAGGCTCTTAAGCGGGGAGCCCACACTTCTGCACAACGCATAATGCGTAAGCATAAGAAAATTGATTGGTCTATTTCCTTATCCACATATGTATGGACCTTACGTATTATGTGTTATGCAAAAGTCTGTGTTCCCCGCTTTATCCAGACAAATTTGCATAGCGCATAAACATAAGCGTAAGAAATTGATTGGTTCATATATATGTGCAAAAGGAAATAGACCTACCTATCCATCTCTTTATGTATATGTTTATGCACCTATGCAAGTTTTTCTGGATTGACCTTAAAAAAGCAGCGCCAAGTTTTTTACAAGAAAAATTTATTTATTTTATTTTAATTAAATATTTTTATTTTATAATGTTACCTCTTTAATTCTTTGTGATTAAAATAATTCTTTGTAATATTATAACCTCGAAAAAAAAACAGTGGTAATATTATACCTCGAAAAAACCTAATCTTTGTATCTCGAAAAATACACTGAGAAAAAAAATTGTTAATTCCAAGAAATATTTAGTTCGATACGTTCAACTAAACATTTTAGTTAGTTAACTAAATATTAGTTGTTTCAACAATTTATTTCGTTTCTTTAATTAATTAATTTAACTAATGTTTAGTTAACTAACTAAAATGTTCAGTTGAACGTATCGGACTAAATATTTCTTGAGATTAACACATTTTTTTCTCAGTGTATGTTCTCTCTGTAATTGGCGCTGTCATTTAAAAAGAGATATCATTTCTTTTTTGTGATTGTAATAATATTACTACTGTTTTCTTTCGAGGTAACAACATACATATTTGAAAATAAAAATACTACTGCTTAGGTTTTTTCGAGATTTTTCGAGATACAAAGATTCTCAGTGTATATTCTCTCTGTAATTGGCGCTGTAATTTAAAAAGAGATATCAATTCTTTTTTGTATTTTGTAATAACATAATTTTTTTGATGTGTATCACTTGAGTTATAATTTTTTGGAAATAAAAATACTACTGCTTGGGTTTTTTCGAGATTTTTCGAGAAACAAAGATTACATCTACCACTTGTTACTTCGGTTTTTTCGAGGTAAAGATACTACTGCTTAGGTTTTTTCAAGATTTATCGAGATACAAAGATTACGTCTACCACTTGTTACTTCGGTTTTTTGAGGTAAATATACTACTGCTTATAGGTTTTTTCGAGATTTTTTGAAATGCAAAGATTACGTCTATTATTTGTTACTTAGATTTTTTTGAGGTATAATATTACCACTGTTTTTTTTCGAGGTAATAATACATCATCTTTATCACTTTAATTAATATTTATCATTGAATATTTATTGCTTTAAATAAGTATATTAAAAAAACTAACTTTCAGAATTTTCTTTGTAATATGATTTTAAACCATTTCTTAGTTTTTTCAAAAGATCCCTAAATAATGTTTATTAATTATTATTGTTAAAATAATCTTTAGAGATATTTAAAATAGTCGTGAAACTTGACTAAAATAATTATAAAATTAGTAGTAACATTTCATAACGCAAGTTAAATTTTCCTGAAAATTGCAACTGTTAATAATATTATCAATTGCTGGTTGGAAAAGTCAGACAACAAAGCAGGGTTATCGCAATAACATTAACCTGGCAAGACTTGTGCAAGAAATGTCATCGCAATATATATTCTCTCTCTATTGCACTTAATGATAATTTCATAATTTGATAAGAAAATTCAAATAAAGAAAATTAATTTAAAATTACATTTCAACAAAAAATGCAACTAGATTGTCTAAATCTTTATTTTGTTGATGTAATTATTTAAAAAAAATAACTACATGTAAAAATATGTAATGTCTTACAGACATCTAATTCCATAAATAACATTCTATAGGTCATTTTCCGATATTAATTGTGCAAACGTTAAATGTGTAATAAAAACAGTATAGGAATCTATGAAATAAAGAGAGAATAATTCGTGATCAATATTTGTATATCGATAAAAAGTAACTGAACTCGATATACACAAGAAAAGAAGATGCAGAGGGACGGAAACTAAAACAATTAAAGTTGCACGATAGGAAGCTGCTAAGAGAAACTTCTTGATGTATATTCGTTATATCATTAACGAAACATTGTTCTGAGTCAAGGAAAGGAAAATTATCACGGTTATCGACGTTTGTTGCATCTGCTCGGTAATAAATTCACAGTTTATCTTCAACAAAGCGTCTGCACTCGAAGAGAGGAAGAATTCATTCATTCATCGTCGTTGCAATAACTATAGATGATACATGGACAATTCTATTACTGCAAATGTCAGCATTATTTTCAAGAAATGTTTTTGCATAATTCTTTTAAAACGCCTTTGCAATTATCTACAATCGCGCATATAATTAACCAAGCGTTAATATTGATGCGAAAATTATTGGTAACGAAAATGATTTGTCAGCGTTAAGAGAAGTGCAATCCGAATGTATGTAATTATTCGTAAATAAGATACTTCATAATAAAAGATCACAGTCATAACGTGACCGTAATATATAAAGAACTCGACACAGCGATACGTGATATTTTTACAGTAATGTTTTGATCAAAGATCAAGCTATTTTCTAAAAAATTAACGTAATTTTTTATCCAATAAAATTTTCATAGTAATAAATTTATTAAATTTTAATTTTTTTCGTAATAATATTACACATACAAAACCATATGGAAAATACAAAAGGCATTGTAGTCGCATGAAAATGCGCCTCGCGACCGTTATGTATATACCAGACAGTTCTCTTATCAAAACAAATATAGAAGACTCGACTACTCGACTCGTGCGAAGATCGCCGAAACAACGAGAATACACATATGCGTATCATAACGGCCACCTCCTCTGCAAAGATACAGATTATACAATGATGTAGATCCAGTGCAACCAAATGCAGTTTACGACGATTTCTGTTTTCGGTGTCAAGGCGCTCAAGAAGGCTCTCCGCTATCGGGCCGACCTTCGCATTACCGCGGAATGTTAATTCATTCATGTCATGTATCGCCTCGAGAGGAATAATCTTATAGACCGTCATCAACCCTCGGAAAGCCTCCCCAACACCCTAACGCGAGACGCTGTGAATTCTATGAAAATAGTGCACTCACAAGATGCATCGCACGCAAGTGCAACAAATTGCATAATGAACACTCGTTATGCCTTCCCATAAAATGTTGCAAGATTTTTATACAAGTTTCACACGAAACTTCAAAGACTCGAAATACGCAATCGATAAGCAAAGAAGAACAACCAATATTCTGCGATTTCTTACAAGAATCATTTTTCAGATCATTAGAAACGTATTTTAAACATAATATTAAACGGATAAACGATATTTTTATTTACCATCGATTTAGTTTGTTCCGCAGTTGTCTTTGACCCATCCTGGATTCCTCTCTGTGTCATGATCACTTTTTTCCGCAAAACCAAGTCGAATATCGTGTACTAATCGATTATTTCTCATCCAAAAACTTGCGTGTACCGTAATAGAACTTACAAGCCAGTAATGTATTATGTACCAATCGTAATACCGTTGATGATCATGGAGTTCCGTACAGGCCACTCGGGGTATTTGCAATTCACCAAACATCGAAGAACATTATCTACTTATCAGTGCGATCGAGCGATAGGATTTATTCTTAAAAATCATATCCATTTCCGCGTCTTCGCTCGCGACGAATTTGCGACAGAAGTGTTAACGCTCATGACGTTCTGCCATATGTGATATGATAGTGACCTCACACGAACAAAGCCAACACACAACACAATACAATTTAATAAGCTATATTATTTTCCCACATTTATTCGCTCGTCATTTTCAGAGAATTCTCTCTTAAAATCTGCCTGCTTCGTCTTCGTGTGTTTGTTTTCTTTTGAATATTCTACGCCGGTAACCGATACCGGCATTGACACCGATAGCAACACGGAATTTAAATTAAACACATGTCGCTACCATGAACTCGAAAGTGACCTTGCTGTTGATCTCCACGAGTCTTTTCAGTGTGGGCTCTTTCGAACTTAACGGGATTTGGGGGTCGATATTCAATTTGGAGAACGGAACGCGAATATAGTTACGAAGAGATGCCGTTTCCTTTTTTTCTTTTTCTTCTAGCTCGTTGCGGATCGTTCTCGCGATCGATCCGTGCGGTCGTTCCGTCGCGCGTCGAAACGTAGGTCGAGATGAGGATTCTCTTTTCGGAGCGATAAAGTCGCGACGGCGCCGCGAGAAGAACGTATGCGCGAAAACAGGGACAGGAAAAGGAGCCGGCACGACCGGCCGGCTCTTACACACACTGACTTCTGACTGGTCGAGCTAGGTGACTCCGAGAACCCCTACCATATCGCATAGCAACCGCTTGTAAGGCGACTGATAACTGCTTGCACTTCGTCAGACATCGACGGATCTCGCCGAACACGATGTGCGATGTTGTACGAATGTATGTACGAATACTCCAATAAAAAAAGAAAGAAGAAGAAGAAAGAGTATTGGAGCAGACAAAAGATTCAAGAATCACGTAGAGGGGTGGAAGCAGAGAAACTTTGATCAATCTGTCGGACTGGTCGGGAATAATGTACGGAACGTGTCGGAGAAGTGGCACAACTGGACTTCGTATCTTATCGTTTGAAAATACAATCTAAAGCTTAGATCGAGAAATAGAAAATTTTCGACCTCACCGAACAATTTATGTGCGTATTAAAACCACAGATATGAAATGTCAAAATATAAAGAAATTATCAAGCGTATACATATCAGATAGGATTTGATTATTTCTTTACTAGGGAAAACCACGCTATATCAATTTTTTTTATCTTACCCACTCGCCAATCTTTTTAACATTTAGATGTCTAAAATAATCGGTTTTAAATTCTTACTTCATATTTTTAACAATATTTTTTTTTTACAATATCTTCAATCAAATTTTTATTTTTTCTTTTTGATAATTTTTGGAGAGACATTGCATCCTTCGATAATATTTCATTTAAAATGATCGAAAGCATCTTTTGGCTGGTTGAATTTTTGAAAAATTCGTTAGAAAGTTATCCAAGGATTGAGCACACCGTGTAAATTTACAATATTTACATTATTATCGTACCTTCGGAGATGCATCTTCGGAGATGCGATTTCGAAAGAGTCGATCCGAAATAAATTTATGACGTTTCTAAAAAGAGAATCGGCGCGTTCGAGTTGCTGACATGCTGACACGAGCGATCGAGAATGGCGCGTCTGCTTTCGTTGCGTGCGTCCATGCCTGAAATCACGCACACACCCAGGAGATACCCAGGAACCCAGGTCGTAAATCGGAGCGATACGGCTCCGATTTTCATGCAGTCGCCTCGCGAGGCGGCGCGGCGCGTATCGTTATACTGCCAATAATGACTATTTTTGTATACGCGTTGTGCACGCGGAAAACAAAATAAGATAACACGGTGTATGTTACGCATCCGGCGTGATAAAAGGTTGCCTTTTTATCAAGAATGTGCGTATGTACATCTTTCGGTATATTACTCGTGACAAGAGAGATAGTAAATCAGCAATCGAGAGAGAGAGAGAGAGAGAGAGAATAAGAAGAGAGAACGACGTAATATTATTAAATTATGCGGCGGCTTTACTTCCTGCCGCGACATCGACCTCCCTCTATTGATCTAATCTCATGATTTCATCGATTTCCATCGCGACCAGGCCAAAACGCCTACGTGCGAACACTTCCGGATGTATCCGACCTACGTTGAGCTTCAACTTCTCGCTTAGAGGCTAAATTTTCTATAAGTATTCCAAGAAATTTAATAAAATAAAAGTATTGTAAATGACAAAATTGTATTTTTTGCCTTTTTGCGAAGAAAACGCGCCCGTTGTCCGGCACTCGCGGGCGTTCTCCAACAAGCACGAGCATTCGTTTTTCATTAATTCCCGTTCGGCGATAGTACATTTTCATAAAAGCGAACATTTTCGTCCTTTCTCGCCCCAATACATCCTTTCTTCCCTCTTATCCGTCATAATTCGTATATCGAGCGCTATATGTAATGATGTAATCATAGATTCGAGACGGTGTTAATATCGAGCAAATCGACGTCGTTATTACCGGCGTGCCGCCCGCGCCGCGCGCGCCGGAAGGATGAAAATGCGGTTGGCCGATTGGCCATTGCACTCGACGATGCACCGCGAGACAGAATCGACCCTCCACCTTCGTCCTCTCCCTCCTTCTCCCCCCTCTGTCCGTCTCGTTTTATTTTTTTTTCTTCTCAGTGACTGTGTAACCACTCCCTGCCCGGTTCTGTCGGGCGTTTGCCGTCCGCAAGAACGCGCCGACCTACCGTGAATCGTCACGCACGATCGACGCAATCGGCACGACACGTTGTAGTTTGTTCCTCTTCCTTGCCGCGGTTTATAAGATCAATACGTGATAGTGAGAGAAACGTTTTTATAGTACATTTAAATCTCCTATTAAAGAACCCATCCCAATTATATATTAAGAAGAAATATTTAGATAAAACATAATCGAAAGAAAAAAAAAAGGATTGCTCTTTACCCTAATGAAAGACCGAGAGCGAAAGACGTTGAAAAACATGTGACTTTTATATAAAACTTTTTTACGTACAACGGTACGCGCCATTTAAAATTTATTTAAATTTGTCAAGTGACTCATCTTGTACAACGAATGCTGTTCGAGTTTGATGCTATAAGTAGCGATAAATATTTGACTTACGTAAAAGTATTTGACTTCTTGTAAAAAAAAAGTAAAAATTCTCCATATACAAGATGTCCCAGCACCTACTGCTACCATCGAAAAGTAATGCCGATAATACCAGCTTGAAGAAACTCTGAAGAGCAATAACGAAAATTGAAAGATATTTTATACTAATTTTAAATATATAATGCGTAAAAATGATAATTTTTTAAATAGTAACAATAAATCTATTGATTCAAAATGACTTTACGAAAAATTAGTCCAAGCAGTAATATAAGCAAGTATATACAACAATCACACATAATCTAACAATTTATGTAAGAAAATATTTATTCTTATCAAAGTTGCATGTTCTGCAATAATATTTCATGCATTAACATGTACGAAATTAAACTACGAATAATAAAGTGTAAGTAAATATGGAAATGCCTGTTGAATCTATACTCAATTTAAGCTGACCATAAATCAAGTTTCTTTTCTAGACAGTAAAGCTAATCGTGGGCGATCACGTAATAGAAATTGCATTTTTCAATCTTCTCTGCATTAATGAAGTAGTACGTATGTAATTAACCTTTTAATGATCGATGAGTGTCGCGAAAAATATTTTACGAGCGTTTGTAAATGCGCCATTTGTTTCGGTGCTATAACAATTATTTTTGATTGGTGAATTAAACACATTAATAAATCTAGCATTTCTTGAAATAGAGCGAAAAATCTTCGCGAGACAAACTTCATAAAGTGCTGAGTAGATTTGCGGAGAAAGAAACGATCCCTTGACAATGACCTCTTTCAAGTATTGTTGCGAGAGAAAAGCGGCTTCTAGGCGAGAGGATCGATAACGCAGGCGTGACATATTTAAGGAAAATCTATCCGGCACATTGGATCGAAGATCGTGTTCATCAAGGTGACCTTCACTTGTAAGACATAGTCCAGTGAAATTAAGATTTGTCTACGAAAAAATTCGCACCTAGCTAAATTTTAGAATGGACCTTTATTTCGTCGTTATAAACAATATGTGAAAAATCCCCATCAGTGTAACCCCTGCTAAAAATTTTACAAAGGATCAAAAGTAAGAAAAAAAAATAGTTTTTCGCGAATATCTCTTTATTCATTAGTCCTACGGCAAAAATAGTTATTACAGTAGCTTATATAAAATTCTCTACAAAAAATGTTTCATAAGTCTTTTTTCGTAGGATTAATCGTTTTCGTGTCCTGCGGCTTACAAAGTTTCAACTTTCATACGTTGAAAGTAGCCCTGTACCTCCGAGGTGGTATGGAAAACAGTACATTATCTCCCTGGCGAAAATTGTTAATGAGAGATTGTGTTTATATTTGTTTATGAAAAGTTTTATCAATGGTTACACTATTTATAAAGAGTTTTATTGATGTTTACACTGTTTAAAACCACGTTGCAAACACTTGGTTAACCCTTTGCTAACAAACATTTTATAAATACTTAAAAAATTATAAAATGGAAACGTTTGAGACTATGTCATTAAATGCCACTTAAACACTTCATGAAAAAATGTAACCGTGAACATCTCATAAACAATTCCATGTTTAAATTTACATCTCATAAACAATTTAATGAATGTTTTAAAGCTCAAATGAAACATCTATACTTATTTAAGCAAACATCTTATAAATATATTATTTTTGCCAGGCCTCTAAAACGTATAAGAGTTGAAACTTTGTATAACCCGTAGGACAAAAAAACAATTAAAAAAACTTATGGAGAATGTTTTTTGTAGAGAATTTTATAAACTAAAAATTTTGTATTTACTGCTTTGCCGTAGGACTAATAAAAACTGTTTTTTTTTCTTATTTTTGATCCTCTGTAAAATTTTTAGCAAGGGTCACATCGATGGAGATTTTTCACGTATTATATCGATAACGACGAAATAAAGGTTCATGCAAAAATTTAGCTAGGTGCGAATTTTTCCGCAGATTTGTCATTTTTCGTCTAATTTCCCTGGAATAACGGTCGTTCAATCAAAGCACATAAAAGCAAGATTCATTATCCAATCTTTCTCTCAATATCAAATTAGAAATGCAACTTATTCGTATTCTTATTTTTATTACACATTATTTCTGCAAAAATTTCAAAAAAGATGCAGCAAAACTAACGCATCGGATTAAATTTTTGAGATAAAAAAGATCAGACGACTTTTTTATTCGCACAGACGAGAGATTTCATCAATTTTACCATAAATCTTGGAAAATAAGGAATGCGATATTTATTCTACAGTCCTCCACTCAAGATCACGGTCAATACGATAGAAATGGCAGACCACGACCTTTATCAGCTGGGAGATCTCATTGTCAATCGCGATCTACAGTCTGGCGGGCGTCTGCACGCGATTAATCGGTCGATTGCGCGCGATCGGCGGGACGTGATGTTTGATCGTGACTGCGATTCGCGCCTCCTCGAGCAACTAGAAACATCAAATAATACAACATGAAATGTGAATGCATGCAGGTGAGCAAGAAGAAAAAGAGGAGAAAGAGAAAGAAGATAAAAGGTCAAAGGCGAACCTACTTCAACGACTTGTTAGACATAAAAGATCAAAGACTAAACTTGTTCTTTTTGTCAAGGAGATTAATCGGAGAAGCATTCTTGTGACAATCTTAAACGCTCGTAAATCGCGTCTGCCCAAAAGGTAACGTTAAAATTTATTAAGGTAATTAGTTACATTCAAATATTTTCATTACAAAGATAAATTATTTATCAAAGAATTTAAACCTTTTAATTCAAGAACTCAATTAAAGTTTACATGAAGTAATCAAAGTCTATGTTGCAAATAAATTTTCTGCGATATCTAAATCATTCACTATTTCATTACAAATGGACTCTGCACACCGCGAGTCCATATTTCCGTTCACGCGAGATGGATCAACAACCACAAATCGCTTCAACCTGCCCGTAAAGCAGTATTGCGTTTATTTTCGTCCCATGTTATAGTGCTAAGTTAGTGCAGGAGCAATTGCAATCATCTACATTCTACAAGATATACGCATATGTTGAAGGTCTCATAGTAGCACTGTTTTCTTGTGCTGACAAGAGAAACAAAAAGAGTGAGTGAGTGTGTATGTGTGTGTGAGAGAGAGAAAGAGAAAAAGAAAGAGAGAGAGAGAAAGAGAGAGAAGAAACTCATCTTATTGGGAACGGGATATGCGATTAGTAAACGGTGTGTCGGGCCGCCAGTTTGCGATAACTCGTCTAATCGGTGAACTTTCCGTGTCGGGCCCTCGTTCATTCTTTCATTAATTACAAAGATCGCTCTCGCTTCTCCCTTTCGGCCTGACGCAATTTTCTTTTTGTACGGCCTCTGTTAATATTGTATGTTGTACAATAATAATCATTGACGAAAGAGAGAGAAAAAGTCCGACCTTTAATCCTTTCTGTGTGAAAATTTAATTAGTCTTTATATATATACGTCTTATTTTGAATATCTATTTTTATTTTTACTCTGATATCTAAAAACAATTCGAATCTTTTAAATAATTTTCAGTCAATGTTATCTCACGATATTATCGATATTAAAATCGGAGCATTGGCAGCTCAACGCAACCAAGCCAGATGAATAAAGCCGATATAATCAAGCAAATCGTCAGAATGAGCGCTTAAGAAGCAAACTCCCTACAGAGCGAATCATATCGTTGTGTCGATCTACATAAACCTTATACACTGTATTCACCCCCAACCGAGGAGTTAATGACTTCAAACAAATGGGACATGAGGAAAGATGAAGTATCAACGCTATTATTCATTTACTCTCTAAGCCAGAATTACCAAAATTAAATTTTAAAAAATTTAAAAATTTGAGAAAATTTAAAAAATTTGAAATTTTTTAAAAATGTAGTTTTAAAGACTTGCTTTATTTGAAAATTTGAGAAAATTTAAAAACAAAAGCATTTGTAAGATTTAAGTCGATATTTATCAGTTGAAAAATATCGATTAATCAAGATTGAATATCTTTATTAGGAGCGTTAAATCCTTTTCACTTCGGATTGCGTCAGAAAGTGAAGTACAGTTATATGGCACCCTCTATACCATTCTCACCAGAATTTTTCTCGTATAATAATATTTAAAGGTCATCCTTTTTTAAAAAGCAATCACATTGCGCGCTGCACTCACCAACTCCCCGGAAGACGTCCTCCCCCTTTTAATCCTTTTATTTTTTTAAAGAACAAAGCTGCACGAAGCGAAATGCACTCGCGTTCGCTCGCACGTCCGCTCGGCGGAACACTTCCGCGCTTCCGGTCTTCAACTTTGCAAAGACGAGACCGGATTTTCAGAAGAAGTTCCGCACCGGACGGACGACAGCGACGACGACGACGATAACGTCGACAACAATGATACGGAGCTCGGCCGTAGATTTCTACCGTGAACGTGCGACGTCTCGTGTAAAAATGACGACGATGTTCTCTCACGCCGGAACGACTGCCGGCGGTACAAGGGCGTCGAAGGTCGCAGCTGCGCGTCGCGATACGCAGGTGCGTCTCCATCTCTCTCTCTCTCCCGCTTGCTTCTTCGCACATGCATTCGGTAGCGCGCGCGATTCGGAAACTGATGGTAGGTACTTCGGATATGACGCAACCTCGACGCCGATAACGCGACATCGTCGTTTTATCATTAGGAAGCGCAAGAAGATAAAGATGCACCGCTGAAAGATAGAGAGAGAAGAGAGGACCGCTCTTCTAATTAGTCACGTTTTCTTATTGTACTTAGGGAGAAATAAGTGGATTTTGAGATTATATAACTTTTATATTGTTTCGCTCCAAATAATTTTGGGATTATAATTTTTCCAAACTATATATGTACATCCATCAAATACTCATGCTTTCAAAAGAAGAAGTGGAAAATTGTTAGAAAGAAAGACGAGGCCATAGTTTGGAAATGTAATTACGCAGCATTGCTCAGTACTTAATATATAACCTATACTTAATATATTAATCTTTAACATCAGATCATCGGTTTGCGATTAATAGAAAATATTTTCCTTATAAGTATAAAGTAGTAGATAAAAGTTACTTCTTTATAAAAATTATTTTTTAACAAGATTATCCTCATAAATCTTATAATATCAATAGCTCCCCTGTTAAAAGATATTAACGAACACTGAATATTTACATTTAAAATTTGTTCGAACTTTTAAAATCACTTGGAGTAATTATTATTGTAATTTTTCCTTAATTAATAATTGCAGCGTACACATTGCAATATTTACATCATACTCTACTATTCATGCACAGAGTCTTGAAGAAGACATGTGCATTAATTGCGCCGCGTTAATTAAGCATTTAAAATCAATTCGTGCGAGTCCGGATGTATACCGTCAGGTGGCTGCGCCTTCGCGAGACATCACATACAGATGATTAATGATAATGACATGTCAACAAAATTAATCACGTTGTTATAAACCGCAAAGCAATTTAAATTAATCTACGATCATGAGGAAGAGATTCAACGAAATCTCGGACCATCTCGAGACGCATATCTACAAACGTACCCCAATAAGCTGCGCGACGAACGTGTAATACTGTCGTACAACTGATGTGTATTCTCAAATTTATGTCGCCAAATATCATTTTACGGGGTGATTGTCGATCGGCATACGGTCCTGGCAGAGACCCGAGCCCGAGCCGAGACTCGCCACGAGAGGCGCAAGGCGCAAGGCGCAAACGTCGCGACGCTCGCCTTCCTCGCTCTCGTATACGCTGCTGCGGATTATGCCGCATTGCCGCAAACGTTCGTCATCGACGCGACCCGGGGGTCGTAGCGGCAACGGCAACGGCAACGGCAATATCAACGGCAACATCAACGGCAACATCAACGGCAGCGGCAACGAGGCCGACGTTACGAGACGAAATGTTGACGCGAAATACGGTTTTGCCGCGGAAGACGACGAGGACCGTGAGGCCGGGTCGTAGATGAGATTAAAGAAGAGGAAAAAAATAAGAAAACGAAAGAAAAATTTAAAAACTGAGCGGAAGTTCGCTTACCTTCATCCCCGTCAGGAATCTGACGAACGGCAGCGCGATCATGAACATCCGGCGGCTGCCCGGTTTCATGTACCATTACAAACTCGCGACGGTCCTCCTGACGTCCGGTCTGTTCCTCGTCGTCTACCTGCTTCTACATTGGGGCATAATGTGCACGAATCTCGAGGCTTGGCGTCACGTGTCCACCGTGGTGAGTTTCACTGGGTGTTGGTGTTACTCCGATCGGAACATTCGGGACGGCGCGGTCACGGCTTGCGCGATATCGCATCTTCGAGCGCGATACCGATTGCGCCGAGGGAAGGGTTGGCACGTCGGGGTGAATACGTCGAGGTAATGAAGATGTGCGAGTACTGCGAGTGATCCAGCACCGGCAAAAGAGGTTGAAAAAGAGAGGGGGAGAGAAAAGAGAAAGAGAGAGAGAGAGAGGAGAGAGCAAAACGGACGCACGCGTACTTTGTCGCAGCCTCCGGAACGAAAGAGGCCGCATCGCCCCGATCCGCACCCGGCGAATTTGTACGTGTAAATTTAAACGCATGACGTATTTACATTTTGCGGATTCTCTGTATATGGACCATGGCGTATCGCGTCGAGCGAAAAACGCAACAATCGGATCCTCCCCGATAAACTTGTCCGCGAGAGAATTCAAGTATGGCCGGTTGGCAAACAAAAGTACAAATTCAGTACACAGATCAGTCAAAGCATAACTTACATTCGCAGAGGTCATTGATAAAATAAATTGCTATGATGAAGATTGTAAAATGTTTATGATTCACTGATAAACTTATCGTACGGAAGAGAAGTTAAGTGTATTTGGCCTGAAACTGACAAGTTCAGCTTGAAAATTGGCTAAGAGCAGAGCCGGTTTTTTTGCTTCCTTCTTAGTCTGCGTGCGAGAACAAATTAAAACAAATTAAAACCGTGTATAGCTAAGAGATATTGCTTATCTTGTGGTTGAATTACGTAGCTTTGACTGGATCGTTAAGTATTTAGGATTTTCTTAACGAGAGTTTATTTGTATTGTCTCAGATTGCTGCAGCGGCAAGACTGCGTTCTAGTAACCCGAATATAGTACTCCAGATATCAATTCCCATAAAATATTCCTAATTTTGCCAAGATCGATCCACGCTTGAGTAAGATATCTCTAAAATGTTTCGGTATGCTTAAGTGTTTCTTTTAATTCCATATTGAAACACTTAAGCATACCGAAACATTTTAGAGATATCTTACTCAAGCGTGGATCGATCTTGGCAAAATTAGGAATATTTTATAATTAAAATATGTATAATTAAAATCTCAAGCAAATTATCTTAATAACTTTTATCTTGTACTTGACATTATTTGGTATATACATATAGCAAATTATCTTATATAAAAAAAAAATATATATATATATACCAAATAATGTCAAGTACAAGATAAAAGTTATTAAGATAATTTGCTTGAGATTTTAATTATACATGTATAAAAATTGAATGAGATTGATTCCTCATACAGAATTAAAAGAATGAATTTATTGAAACTATAATACTGATGAATTTAAATAAATATTTACTGATAAATTTAAAAATTACATTGAGTCATAAAGAAAGATAGAATTATTACACTGATTTATAAATTTTTGCCACAATATTAAATAACTTGATTTCTACAAAATATATTGAAAATTTTGTGTAAAAATTTTATTAAAATTGTTGCAAACAACTCTGCATTTATTTCTATTTTGTGAAATTAAGTCTCCAGGATGTCTTTTTGCAAGCAGTAACATTTTAAACTACAGCGATCTAATCAGGCCTAATGTCGGTGAAGTCTTATATGACTTAAGTCCTACACATGTCACTAAGCATTACATTCTAACAGTGCTGTTGCAGCGTAGAATTAAGAGAAAAAATCGCTTATATAACACTTGACCGACACACGCAAGTCTATCGTGTAAGCGATAACATCTGACATTTTTCCAAGCTTTATTGTATACACGCTCGTTAAAAATTTTCCAAAGATTCAAATGTTATCAAACTATTCTAAAAATTTCTATAGTTATCTATAATATATTTTCACTGTATTTGTGAAATAAATGATGCAGAGAGAGAGAGAGAGAGAGAGAGAGAGAGAGAGAGAGAGAGAGGAAAAGAGGAAAGATGTGCAGGTTATTTCACCTACTGAGCGTTAAAAAAGAGGATCAAAGAACAAGTAGTATTCATTAAACATAGAAGACATCCAATGAATATAGGTCGAAAAGTCGTATAACGTATGTTTCCACATAAGTGGTCATCTCAAACTAAAATTGAACTAAAAGATATTATAAAAATTAAGATCGCAATATTTAAATAAAATTTCAACCTAATAATTTAAAATATCTCTATTATAATGAAAGCTATTTCTATTGGAGAGAACAGAGAAGTACAGAGAGATGTACTTTTTTTAACAATAACACAAACAAAACCGAAATATTCCACAGCAACATATATATCTTAAAGCATTGGTTTACTAGCAAAACGTAATGAGAGATAAGTCACTTCCTCTCGAAAGCATTTTCTATAAGCACCACCTCAGACGTCGAATGCGCAGAATGTGCAGGCACGCATGACATATGTCTATACGAGAGCCGAGAAGTCGCGCCGCGGCCGTCCCCTTCCGAGACCGTTCCCTCATCGTTGCCGATTAGGCCGACTAAAAATATCACACAAACAACGAGCTCGTCCAACGTTACGACGTTGTAGCACATGCACGCACGCAATACGTGGTTCGCACGAATATGAACCACACGCGCAAGAGAGCCGTGATCTTTCATCGCTCCGAAATTCTCGCGATTCAGACAGCGCGTGGCGGAAAGAAACTGTCCACTGAAATGAGTGTTAAAACGCGTTTGTCCAGTTTTGTCATTAGATTAATATTTATTCGGAGCGAAATAGCACCAAAAAATTTATCAGATAAAGACAAAATTATTTAGAGAAAGAGAGAGAGAGAGAGAGAGAGAGAGAGAGAGAGAGAAAGAGAGGGAGGTTTTAAATCATGTTTACTAATTACCAACTAGACTTCAATGTTTCTCCCTTTTGAGTTTTTTCAAAAAATTTAATTTAATTTGAAGTAGCATTTAATAAACAGAAACATAATAATAAACATAAAAAGATTTGCAATAAATCATGGTTATAATATTCTAGTTTTAGAGAAATGATTATTTATTAGTAATCATCAATATACTAATGCTTATTATTAGCATTGAAGAAGTTTTATTTTATGCATAGACTAAGACTAATACACAACCCGACACACACGTCATTGTATGAGTGACGCATTTTTTGTTTTTCCAGAATAGCTCTTTTTCGATTTCGATGAACTTGAAATCTTTTCACTTATCCCATTCGCACAGCATCTGATCATATAATTTCCATTTCAGTGCAGCCAGCACCGAGATGGTACCGCGATGGGAATTCTGTGCGAACCACTGTGCACCGAAAAAGGGATACACTCGCTAGCATGTGAAACGCTCCACGTAGGCAAGGAGGCCGTTTTCTCCGCGCATTGGGAAGCGACGCGGCTCATATTCAAGGCTTCGAGGTATTCTTTCGTTCTCTTTTTACACTGTTCTGTTCTATGTGGGATGGCTCAGAAGTGGGACGCCGCGTTTTTGTTTCTTTCTCCTCTTTTTCACGTTACATGTTCATATTTTATTGATTTTAAATATTAAGAAATTTTAATTGTCTCATCTCGAATTAGGACGAAAACATCCTCGGAGCAATTCGAATCGCTCTATTGGATAGATGCGACCGGTTCGCGGCACTTCCCGTCTGAGGAAGACTTTATCAACATGATCAAGGACTTGGTTATCAATAAATTGAACGTGACTCTCTCGCGACATCAGCTGGAAAGACTCGCCCGATTGCGCACCCACCGAGTCGAGACCGACGCCGTGAGACGTCAGCTGGAGATGGAGAATCTCTGGCCGCTGCTACAGGAAAATGAATATCTAATGACGATTTTGTACGAAGACAGAGACGTGTTTCCCCAGCCGATCGGCACGTGCGGAACGTTTTACGCGGTCGAATACGTCCGGCCGATCGAGACACCCACGACGGTGCTAGCCCTGTCCGACTCGAAACCCGAATGGGCTAAAAGGCTCAAGCTCGCCGTGATGATTCTTAATCTACTCGAGCAGCTAAAGACGGACTTTCCCGAGCCGCTTTATCTCTGCGACGTGAAAATCAATCATTTCGGTTTACCATTAGGCGGGCAAAAATTGAAATTCTTGGATCTGGACGCGGTCTTCCCCAGGTCTATCGTCGACCGCATCACCAACGACGGCAAGAGTTGCGAAAAACACGAGGACTGTGATTACTTCGACTGCCGGTCGGTATGCTCGAAGAACAAACGCTGCGAGTCTCCGGTTCTCAATAATAATTTACAGGTAATTATATTTGTTAAATTTCATTAGTTTTCTATATTTTTTGTACTTATTTTTGTCGTTAAAGTAATGTGCATGTGCTTCTAGATTATTTGCGAAAAGATTTTTCTCGGCTGGACGCTCTCAGGGACGATAATTATTCCTGGGTTGCTTATGTCAGAGCATACTACCAGCACATTGGCAGTGTTACTGAGACAATGCGCTAATCCAGACGGCGGCACGACGCATTTACCACGTGCGCCAGCGCCAGACAGCTTACAGAAACGACTTTACAACATGCTGAACGAGATGGAACAAGAATATTCGGCATTTGTATAAAAAAAAAATAAATTAACATTAGTAAAGGGAATAATTTATTCAAAATCACGAAATCAAGTATTGCCCTTTCGATAATAATAAAAACGCAGTAAGTTTACGATATTGGAAATACATCAGAAATATTTCTTTTTAGATAAAAACCGTATGCGACGTTATTTATTTAAGGGGTCATTCCACACTTTGACGACTAGCTATTTGTAACAATTTTTTTCACAGTAAATACACCATATAATGAAATGAATCTTTTTGGGATTTATTGGGGCACTCTTAAATAACACCAAAAAAGTTTTTACTTTATCGTTTTTTACAGCGTCAAAATGGCGTGTCAAAAAAGATGCAAATCCGCTGCGTTGATCAGTTTTTTTCATTCAGGCTTACCTGAAACAAAAAGTCAAAAAGTTTCTTAATCCGTATGACTGTCGCTATGTCCCGAACCAAAATCAGGTCAAAATGTTTATTTTATTTTACTTTTTATATTAAAAAGGTGATTTTTTTCAAACTTTTCTTCAAACCGGTGCCATTTTGTTACTTTTAAACAAAAATTATTAATTGAGGTTCGGGACATAGCGACGCTCATACAGATTAAGAATCTTTTTGACTTTTTGTTTCAGGTAACCCTGAATGAAAAAATTGATCAACTCAGCGGACAAAAAT
Source organism: Temnothorax ravouxi (assembly GCA_030770255.1). Classification (NCBI taxonomy): domain Eukaryota; kingdom Metazoa; phylum Arthropoda; class Insecta; order Hymenoptera; family Formicidae; genus Temnothorax; species Temnothorax ravouxi. The sequence goes on from JASTWP010000375.1 coordinate 92,158, forward strand.
TTTTTCGTAAGAGTGCCTTAATATAAATCCCCCAAAAAATCATTTTATTATATGGTGTATTTACTGTGAAAAAAAAATGGTTAAAAATAGCCTAGTTTTTAGACCGTTAAAATAGAATGACCCCTTAAAGTTAGAAATCAATTATACACGTATACAATCGTGTACTTTCATCTTACATATTACAATGATATGGCATATGAGACCGCGGCTCCATAAAAATATGATCACCATCGCTGCGACACAAAAAATAACTCACCGGCCGATGCGCAACAGCGGAGTTGTAAGTTGTATCCCTGCGTTGATCTGTAACATAAAAATATTTTTACATTAAAGTGGGTGTCCGAGATAATATTATTAACGAATATCACGTGATCGTAATGGACAAATCAAAAGTTGCGCGCTTGAGAAAGTGGCGGATATTCGCCGTTACAGGACTGACAGAACTGACAGGACCGCAAAGTAATAGACGAATAACAATTTAACTATACTCACCCCACGGTTGCTCCGCCGTCGCCCGATGCCTCCCAGGCCGGCTCCTCCTCTCCTCGATCCTCCAGGCCCTTCTCCGTTGATCCGTTGTCGTATCTCCATCGGCGCCGCGCACTCACTCGCGACTCACGACGCGACGCCTCCGACGCGCGACGTTCACAATGTTCACATGCGAAAATCAACGATATCGTCATTTATCGCGCGATATTTTCAACACTATGCACGGCACTCCCGGCATTAATCTCGCGACGCGGCTTATAATTAAGCTATGTACGATCGCTATAATACGATTCGCTCGACAGTCGACACCCGTGACATCCCGCAGCCTGCAGCAGCCCGCATCAAGTATAGACGCGACGAGTGAGTCCTGTGATCGGCGATCGAACATGGCGGAGAGAATTTCGTAAATCGCGCGGCCAACTTCACTCGCCACTCGCCATTCAAGAGCAATATTATCGATCGCGTAGATGCTACACTTGCTGCTCCAACACCTATACTTTTTGTGCACTTTGAACAACGAATTATTATATGTCGAAATTATACACTTTTACGTATTTTGCAATATAAGCGACATAAGAGTGCATAAAAGACGAATAAATGTATGAAGGTCAAAGAGAAATATCCGCGGAACATGCCAAATACACGATCGCTGCTTTACTGGATTATTAATTGCGAATTGCGAGGCGATTTTAATTATCTACAATTCACCGATTTAAGAATATTACTTGTGCCTGTCCTCCACGATCGCCAAAAATCAAAGATCAAAACACGATTAAACACGTCGCGGCGTCACCAGGCGTCACTCGATCCTAGGTAGCTGCTTTTAGCTTTACCCGTGTGGCCGTGTTTCAAAAATGACGGCGATTTCATTCTGAAGCTGCGCGACACGACGCGAGTCAAGTTGACGGTTGAGAAAAGCGAGATCGTCGAAAGAATTAATCTAATCGAAAGTCAATTGTTATCGAATGCGACATGCGACATACCTCGGTATCCGCATAAATTTCGCAAAGCACACGTATTAAATAAACATTCGATATATCAGTTTTCGATAATCTGAACCGCCATGCCCAGATCCGACGATTCCAAGGCTGCGGTCCACTTGACGCTACTAATGCTTCGAAGCATTCCTCTTCTCTTTTCTTTCAATGAAGAAAGAAGGAGAAGAAGAACGCTCCAAAGCATTTGTAGCGTCAAGTGGATCGCAGAGCCCATATTCCATGGCACGCTGCTAAGCGGAGTGAGAGACGAGCGTCCCGTTTGACCACAGCCACTCACAGCCACAGCCCACGATGCTTGTATAGTTTGTCCACTGGACCAGCCAATCAGATATTTTCATTTTAAATCAACCAATTGACGATTGGTCAATTGAGTCCCCCACTCGCTTTGAGAAGTTTGTCTTCTTTCTCTATTAACCACAGATTCACGCGCCATCTATAATTAAATTTGAGGACTTCACCAAACTTCACCAACCACGGAATACTCAATATACGCTTTCTATCTATGCCGGATGCGAATGCCCATCTATGTCTGTGATTGGCATTGCGCATTGCACATTGCACACACTGGCACACACATTAGTGCATGTAATGTATGTACATATTTTGTCCGATCACATCGTGAAATTCATTCTATAAAAACCCGATATTTTACCATGGCGGATAAACTGAAGATCGGTGGTTATCCTGCGGAATACGATCCTGTGAGACACGGGCCGTATGATCCTGCGCGTTATTATGGAAAGCGTGAGTTTGTTCGTCACATCTGTACGCGCGTACGTCTTTTCCTTGGACACAATTAATAATATTATATAATAACTGCCTTTCTTCATGCAGCTGACACTGCGTTCTTGGATCTGAAACTCAACGAGATCCCTGCCTGGATCGCGAGACGACAAAAGAGTCCACAGGCGCTTGCGGCACTCTGTTCCCGAGGTATTTCCAATCAAGAAAGAAGCCATCGGTCAAAAATTGCATAACTTTGATCTGCCATTCGGAAAACAATATTTAAATAACTTGTAGAATAACTTGTGCGTAAAAATTCTCTATTATAATATTATTTTGTTTGTTTTGCAGCGTTTTGGCGTTGGCAGCATAAGTACTTGCAGCCTAAACGAACTGGTATAGCTCCTTTCTTCCAAGTGGTAGTGGCTTCTATGTTTGCGTTCTATGTAATGAATTACAAAAAGCTACGTGAGTATAGAAGAACGCAGGGAATTAATTTTATTTCTAATGCGAGTACGAGTTTAATGTTCTATTTTTTTCCTCATTTCAGGTCATCACAAGTCTTACAAGTATCACTAATTTTACTCTATTAGTGGATAGAGTGTCTAAATCTAGACATTTCCATAGATGATCAGAATAAAAGTAACTCGTGCATCAGTTATTCACGAAAGATGTTGAGCTGTTTAGGATGCGTTTGAATAAATATTATTAGTATGCACAAAAATACATAATTTATTATATTGGCTATATTAACTCCCATCTAATATAAAATGTTAATTAAAAATTATCTGAAATTAGCAATAAAGTTTAGTGAAACTAATCCTATATCTTGGAAATTATAATACAGAGATGTATAAGTTATACAAAATAATATACATAATATGAATTGATTGAAAGACTTATAGCTATCTTAAAGAAATAAATTTTTAGGAAGAAAGTATATCTCATGTTCCATTACGAAAACCGTAGAAAAATAACTTGACTTGAAATAAAAATACAGATTATATATAATTATATATAGAATTAAAAAATTTAATATATTTGAATGGGCTTGTATGATGAAGTAACCATCAGTAATGTAGCATATATATATATATATATATATATATTTTTTTTTTTGTTTGTTGATCGCTAACATTTTATATACTACATATACATATATATGATTATCGATCAGCAAACAATAATAAAAGTGATTGAGAATATTTGATGCATAATTAACTTTGAACACTTATTTATTTACATCATATTATTCATTGCTATTCATTGCTACTATATTTACTAAAAGAAATTACAACTTTGTTGTATATTTTAAAGCGACGACGACATGTCCATGCATAAGCAATTAAGCTTAAAACATATGCATATCTTGAAATGCGTCATAATCATAATAGATATGCAACAGATATGACATGTCCAGGATATAAGTACAGAGGCTGATACAGGCTGACCAAGGCTGACTAATAAAAAAAAACGTAGCGATAAAAGAGTATATATAATTACTGTATATGCGCCTGTTTCTTGAGGTCAGCCGAAACAGTAACGGCGCGCTAGCTAGAATTATTTCTCGTCTACATTTTTGTTTTTTTACATTTGTGTTTTTTCAACGGATTTTCCTTCTTTCAGTAGATTTCTATACACCATCTGCTTATACATATTTTATCTCGCGAAATGTAAGCGCGCAGCACAAAAAAATATTTTGTATATAATATATTATTATTATTAGTGAATTGGGAGAAAAAATTGCTATCAATGTTAGGGCCATTATATCAACGAACCTAGGCTTATATATTTCGATATTTTATATTCTTTATTTTCCTTTCTCTCCCTGTTTCTTTTAACATTCTAGTGCATTTTCTTGATTATTAGTAACCCATTAAATTGAATAGACCGCAATTGGTTTTTTTAAACATTAATTCTAATTAATTCCGGAATCTCATTGAACTGCAGTTAATATAACGCAACGCGCGTTAGTTATATGCTAAAAGAATTGATTATTATTAAATAGAGGTAAGATTATTTTATTATTTTATTGATAAAAATTTGCATAAATCGATAACGACGTCTGTCGAATGACGAATGCAGAAATACACGCAGCGTAAAGCGCAAAATAAGTACTTGTCGCATTTCGCGTTGCGTCGTACGTCGTGCGACTCGTGCGACTCCGACTCGTGCGTCGCGCATCGGAGTATTCGGGAGTAATCGGAATTGATTTGATCGGAGTCGGAAATGCGTGCCCTCGCCATCCCTCGCGATTATTGAACGGGAAGTGCGGCGATTGGCCGGTCGGCGGATGACATGCGCACCGCCGGCCAATGAGAGCAAAACCAGGGGACAAAACTCAGGTTCCCCAGCAATATGGCTGTCAGTATAAATTTGATGCTTGTAACATGAGTTTCTCTCCGAGAAATTTGACAAGCGTAAGCGTAGTTTCGCGTTACGCGCGGCGTGCTGTGACTTTCGCGTGTCCGGCAATGCGGAAATGGCAACGCGAATCAGTTGAAGCCGGAGCCAGACAGCCAGAACGGATTTTCAGAGAGCAGGTACGCGCGACCCACCGTCATCCACCACCGCCGTCGATCGTCCGCCGTCCCCAGCCGTCCCCAGTCGTCCCACGGCGACCGACCGCCTCGTTATGTCCATATTGCGCTCAAACCGACGCTCCGCGCTTTTCCCCGCGTTACTCCCGCGTATTCGCGCGATGCGATCGCTCGCGAAGTAACGCTGGGGTACCATCGCCGTCACCGACGTCGGCGACGTCCATGCACCGACGTCCACCGACCAACGTCGACCAGCGGTCGAGCGACGCGTCCTCAGTCCTCGCTTCGTCATCGCCACCGCCACCCCATTCTCCGTTCTCCATTCTCCGTCTCTCTCCAGTTCGACCTCCCTCGACCGTCCTCCCTATTCGCAACCACCGATAATCGTTTATCTATTTACCACAATTTTCCTCTTCCGGTCGGAGATAACGATCTCCAGAATGCCAGAGGAAAGTTTGCTCGGTGTCAGTTCCTGTGAGATCCAGTAATAGCACTGTCATTAATTTATGTTCGAATTAATACGTATTAGGAGTAACGTGTTGAGAATATATTGTGAAAGTTTTAATAAGATACTCTTTCTAAGCAGACAAGCTAGACGAACCATAATTGTTTTTGTTTTTATGGTTTAAGGTATTCACGAGTCGTCTATTCAGCAATATAGTTCGTCACCATGACGTCAAGGTAAATGTATAATAAAATTAAATATTTGTACTTTTTCTCTGATACGTGTGCGGAGTATTGTACAATGCTTTAAACCTATTAATAAACACAGTTATACTCATATAAAAAAAAAATATATATATATATTTATGTTTTGAAAGATACATTCTAAACAAATACTTTTAAAGATTTTTTTTATTTTCTACCAGTAATTTATATATCACATTTTAACTTTTAGATTGGACAGACTATTCATATTATTGGAGACCGGAACAAACGCAGTTACCAAAAGGGCAGCTGCGCAGCAGTTGGGAGAAGCGCAGAGATTACATCCTCATGATCTACATCATTTATTAGCGAGAGTCTCTACTTTGTTAAAATCTCCACAATGGGATACTCGAATATCGGCGGCCCATGCTGTGCAAGCTATACTTGCGCAAGTTCCACCTTGGGACCCACAATCAATTAAGAAAGAAGTCTCCACAGGTAATATTAATACCTCGTTAAATAACTTTTATATCTTTTTAAAAATTTAATTATACGATATATGGTTGTTTTGAATTAACAGATGAATCAGAAGCGATTAAACGCAGGACTTCTACCAAATTGAATTTAGAATCTTTTGATATGAGCAGAGTTCTAGCTCGTAGTTCACATCTTACTGGATCTGAGGGCACCGAATACGACCTAACTATATCAGAGGGGGAGCAATTGTCATTTCCCAGTCAGCAAGAAAAATTAGCTGCAAAACTAGGCTTTCATCCACGTTTGATAGGCGTCGATGATTTATTTACCGTCGAGGATCTTACCCCAGTACAGGCGCCACGTATGACGCAAACTGCTACTGTACCTGTCGACGAAACTTTGAAACAACCAGCAGGATTGAGCAGAAGAGAAATGAATAGAGCGAAACGCAAAGTATTACGCCATTTTCAAGCTTTTATTTTTATTATAATCAATGTTTCCTTTGAATTATCATTTCATTTGAATTAGTATATGCAAGCGTTAAAAATAAAATTTATAAAATGTTTAGAATCGCTTTACATGCTTCATGTATTTTACTTGCAAATTTTGCAACAAAGATATAAATTATTTATATATTAACAATACAGGCGCGTCAGTCAGTGACGAAACAACGATCGCGTGAACCGGATGATCATCGCACTAATGATGACCATTCAAATTCAATGAATGTTCAATCTCCATTAAATAACATTGGTGAACCGCCGACCAAAAAAACGATATTAGAGGACGCGATCTCATCAGATACTGGATCAAAGTGCGGCTTATCTAACGAGCAAGTAAGCGGCGTGCCAGATGGTACTGGATGCTGGCCAGATTCCGTTGTAGATTGGCCTTTAGAATCCTTCGCGGAAAGTCTTTGTCAGGATTTATTTAGTCAAAAATGGGAAGTACGTCATGGAGCAGCGACAGCTTTACGGGAACTCATAAGACTTCACGGTAAAGGTATGTAAAAATCTGTAGTAATACATATTTCTCTGGATAATATTAAATGTTAAACGCTGAATGAGCTTGACCTTATAGGAGCGGGCAAGACCATGGGTCAAACCTTGGAAGAGATGCAAGAGAGCCATTACGAATGGGTGATTGACGCTGCCTTACGATTGTTGTGCGTATTAGGGCTTGATCGATTTGGAGATTTCGTATCTGATCAAGTTGTTGCGCCAGTACGTGAAACGTGTGCTCAAGCGTTAGGGTCGCTTTTCCTATTGGTGCCCAGTGGTCCAAATGCCAAAGATACGCATGGTGTTTTTCCTGGAATACTTTCTGTAATTCTCAAACTATTGGAGCACAACGAATGGGAAGCGAGACACGGTGCATTTCTTGCTTTAAAATATTTATTAGCCGTGCGAGACGATTTACTTGATGAGGTATTGCCAAAAGTGTTTCCCGCTATTATGCAAGGACTGTCCGATCCTGTCGACGACGTAGGTGCAGCCGCCGCGAGTGCGCTTATACCAGTAGCGCATGCTCTTCCACGATTGTTGAAATCAACAGAACTGGAGGTTATCGTAATACGTCTTTGGCAATTATTAAAAGAACAAGATGACTTGGCTGCGGCTTGTAACACCTTTATGGGTCTCTTGGCTGCAATACTCTCATTACCAGCGGCACATGCTTGCTTAACACCCCAACCATTATCGCAGGTAAATGCAGCAATATTTTTATCATTTCGGAACATACACATATTTAAACGTTTTCGAATAACACAGTTGAATTTTGTTTAGGTATTACCACGTTTATGGCCATTCCTCAGCCATTCAAGTTCAAGTGTACGTAAAGCCACGCTGCAAACACTGCAAACTTTAACTGGAAACGACAGCAGTTGCAGCGAAAACAAGAAGGAGCGATGGGGCGAGGGTGGCGGATTAGTTTTACAGGAAGCATTGAGGCATGTGTTTCAATGCGTGCTAATCGAACATATTAGCGTGATACAAGACGTGGCCGAACGTGTCTGGGAAAATCTAGTCGTGCAGAGTGATCTCGAATTATTGTTACATGCGGCGTGCCCTCACGTCAGTACGTGGCTTTGTCTCGCCATGCAACCGGAACATGTGCCATTCAATCCAAATTTGTTAATGACAATTGCTAATGTTATTAAAGGCACGAAGAATAATCAAACGATTGCCCATTGCGACGGGCAATCAGATACTAATGGCGGAAACAGTAATATTAATACAAGTGCGAAATCATTATCCGAACTAAAAATGTACATTGGTGGGATTGAAACGGTGGCATTGAATGTACGAAAGGCAAATGTGGTACAGGCTCGTTGCAGAGCGTCTCGTATGTTAGGATTGCTGTCGCACTATGTTGTACAACCTGCACCAGGTGTCATTTATCCACCAGACGTACCTAGTCCAGCGCTTTGTTATGCTAAAGTGCTATTGGCACATCTAAATTCGCGATCGGCTCTGCAACGTACCGTTGTGGGGCTTACAATGTCTCATTGGGCGACTGTGGATCCACTAAAGATACCCGCGATACCAGACATTCTCAGGTACGAAAAATAACTTCTATTAAAACAAGGAATATTTCATTTACCTAAATTACTAAAACAAGATGTTTTTTGTTTTTTTCCTTTTTTAGTGACAGACTATTGGTTTGTTTAAACGAATGTATGTACTATGACGAGATAGCGGCTTCCTTCACGAGACTGCTGCATGAAAGCCGAGATTATATCGCGACTTTAAAACATTATAAACTTATGGTACCAGTTGAAGTGGATTCGTCTGGTGTGATGACTCTTGATCAGATCGCTACACTTGCTGGAAAAACAATTCCCACCCTTTGCACTGTGGGAGCAAACGCAGGTGGAGGTGGAAATATTAACAGCGGTTCAATGGCTATTAAATTGAAACCTAAATTAATGGAAAGCTTAGAGGAGAGAAGGCGAGCGTTAGATGTCGGAGCAACTACGACGGCAGCACAACAACAGTCGTTGCATATTATGTCAATGGCTGCGCTCGCTGGTGCCGCTACGATGTTACATATTCTTCCTCAATCTCCTCAGCCACTTAATCCGTTAGTAAAACCGCTAATGGAAGCGATAAAACGCGAGGAAAACGAAGAATTGCAAAAATTGGCTGCAAAACATTTGTCTCATTTGGTCGAGCTTTGTGTCGATAGAAAACCATCTCCTAACGCTAAGGTTCGTATATAAGATACACAAGATCATGAGGAAAAAAAACGAATATGAGTATCTCTAAAACTATCGAATAATCTTTCTATGGTGCAAGATGTTATTAAATAATCATCCGTTACAGATTTCTGCCAATCTATGTACATTCCTATGTTCTGATGTTGAGTTCACACCGCGGGTATGTTGCGTCGGTGACGTTGAAATTTTTGATGGAATACTCACTTTGAATAACAGGCAAAAACATGCCGAGAGAATAGCATATAATCGAGGTGCAGGTAGTGGACTCGGCAGCGGTAGAGGCCCTGGTAGGCCACCGACGACTGAGATTCCTATTGAGGAGTTACTCGCTTGCGAAGAACCAGAAGCCAAAGCCGCTAGAACGCGCCGGCGTGGAGCTACTATGGCATTAACAGCTATAGGTACATTCTTAAAGAGTTAATACTTAAAAAGATCGCGTCCCGATGTGCATTAATCAAAATTAATTAATGCTTAATTAAATGTTTGCTGTGACTTGTAAAAAAAAGACAAGAGAATCGATTAAATTCCAATTAATTGTATATAATTAACTTTTATGAGAACGATCAATACATATGTAAGCTATATTTTAAAATATTTTCATATTATTAAAGCTACTCTCTTCGGTTCTCAATTACCTGATCGCTTACCTCAACTGTGGGATTTGATTTTACCGAACACACTAAAGGACGCAACCAAACAAGATAATATACAAGAAGAGGAGGGAAATCAATTAATTTTCGGCTTACAAGTATTAGAGATCATGGTGCCGAGTTTAGCTAAGTCTCTGTTACCGCCTGCGTTAGAATGTCTGCCACGTTTGTGCAGTCTATTGGCACATCCGTACAAAGCCGTTAGGCATATGGCCTCGCGATGTATAGCGACTTTAGCTACTTTAAATACAGAGAAGGTAATAAGCTTTATCAGACGCATATTAATAATGATAGAAGATCAAATGGACTAAGAATAGTTTCTTTCAGACAATGGTACACATAATACGCAGCGTTATACCACTCTTAGACACAACTGGCAGTGAGAAGAAATGTTCTTCAGGCATAGTGGCACCGAACGAAGTCGATTCCGTACGTCAAGGAGCTGCAGAAGCTCTAACTTGTATCGTCGAGAGCCTAGGTGTACACGTGGTGCCATATGCTGTACTCTTTATGGTACCCTTATTAGGACGTATGAGCGATCAAAATCAATCTGTAAGACTCGTTTGTAGCGCGACATTCGCTACGCTTGTGCAACTATTACCGCTAGATCCTGGCGCAATTTCGGACCCACCAGACCTAGTGTACGTTATTCATGCAAGATTATAATTTATAATGTTCGATAATAGGTACATTTGGTGTATGCAATGATATTCCTTGAAAATTATTTCAGTTTTCATAAATAACTATTACAAATAGTAGTTACAAAAATATCTGTTCGATACCTATCAAATTTAAATTTAAATTAATAGACAAAATTGGAAAAGAGAAAACGAACATTGGCAGCGCAATAACAATTATTGAACATCAATGATCACACTTGCGCCGCGATTATAATATATCGCGCGAGTATTGTATCATCGTTTTCAAAAATACTGAATTCACTGAAAGATTAAGCAAGCTATAAAATTTAATTAATATTGATTAATACTTAAAGATATTCCAGCAAGACATATCGCTAATTTATTCACCAATTGTATATATTATTGAAAACTCGCGCTATCGACACTCGAGTTCAATGATGCTCATGTAATATCATGTCACAGGCAAGAAAAGGCACAAGAGAGAAAGTTCTTGGATCAACTTTTGAATCCTCGTAATATTCCTGATACGGAGCTACCAATTCCCGTAGCCGCGGAATTACGTTCCTACCAACAACAGGGTTTGAATTGGCTCAATTTTCTGAATCGTTATCATCTTCATGGAGTCCTGTGTGACGACATGGGTCTCGGTAAAACATTACAGACACTTTGTATTCTGGCGTTGGACCATCATCGCAATCCACAGGCACCTACCAGTCTCGTAATATGTCCACCAACTCTTACCGGTCATTGGGTATACGAAGCTGAGAAATTCTTCAAGGCAAAGGATTTGTCGGTCATTCAGTATGCTGGTACACCGCAAGACCGTGAGAAATTGCGTCCCCGGGTACCACATCACAAACTCGTAGTTGCCAGTTATGACATTGTACGAAAAGACATCGAATTTTTCGAAACACATCAATGGAATTACTGTGTGCTCGATGAAGGCCATATAATAAAGAACTGCAAAACGAAAAGCGCCAAAGCCACGAAACGATTGCACGCGAATCACAGGCTCATATTATCTGGTACACCTGTACAGAACGACGTGCTCGAGTTGTGGTCTCTATTTGACTTTTTGATGCCAGGCTTCCTCGGCAGCGAGAAACAATTTGCCGCTAAATATTCCCGTCCCATCTTGGCCTGCAGAGAGCCGAAAGCAGGACCGAAGGACCAAGAAGCTGGTGCTTTAGCTATGGAAGCTCTGCACAGACAGGTAATTTGCGTGTCACATATGTTCTCGTTGTCGTTGCAGTTAGGGTTATATTACGGTAACACTTCAGGATAATCAGAAATTGATTACAGGTATTGCCATTCTTATTAAGACGAAACAAGGAAGATGTGCTGCAAGATTTACCACCTAAAATCACACAAGATTATTACTGCGATTTATCGCCTTTACAACGCATACTTTACGAGGATTTTCGCACTCGTCATTCGGCCCTCACCAACAGCTCCTCGTCTTCGAACGATTCTCAAAGTAGTCACGTGTTCGAGGCGCTACGCTATTTGCGTAATGTATGCAATCATCCCAAATTAGTGCTAAGTCAAGGGCATCCACTGTATCGAACAGTACGTATTCAAAAATAAAAATTTTTAAATATATTAGAAACAAAATATTTAAAGAAAGAAAGAAATATAATCTTGTCTCACACAGTGTTACATTTCTCAATTTTTTTCCGTTCCTTAAGTTTTTAAACCTGCTGTAATATGATTTTCATCACCCTATACAATTTTTCTCATATTTCCAGGTATGCGATACGTTGAAACAGCAACAAAGCACTCTGGCAGAAATCGAGCACGGCGCCAAGTTGCTTGCGTTGAAGCAACTGCTATTAGATTGTGGCATTGGGCAACCGCAACAAACTCGCAAATTCTCTGTCGCCATAAGTCTTACCACGGAAAGCGCCCATTCTCAGGAACAGCAATTAGTCAGCCAGCATCGCGCTCTAATTTTCTGTCAGTTGAAAGCAATGCTGGACATTGTCGAAGAAGATTTACTTCGCACGCATCTGCCGACAGTAACGTATCTTCGTCTGGATGGCAGTGTACCGGCGGCGCAGAGGCACTCTGTCGTGGCGCGTTTTAATGCTGATCCATCGATAGATGTTCTTCTATTGACTACTCAAGTCGGTGGTCTTGGATTAAATTTGACGGGAGCAGACACCGTCATATTCGTGGAGCACGATTGGAACCCCATGAAAGATCTCCAAGCAATGGACCGCGCGCATCGTATAGGCCAGAAGAAAGTAGTCAACGTATATCGCTTGATTACTAGATCGACAGTGGAGGAAAAAATCATGGGACTACAAAAATTCAAGCTTCTCACCGCGAATACGATAATATCAATGGAGAACGCCTCTTTGGAAACCATGGCTACTGATCAAGTAATTAAACAATTAATACTGAACTTTGGATACTGAATTTTACTACCAAAACTCACATGATGCATAATCAATGTAATTTCTTTAGTTGTTAGATCTATTTTCATTGGATAACGGAAAGGAGAAGAGAACGGATCACCAAGAGGACACTGTTTCAAAACTTCCTGGCCTACCGGGAATTAGCCGTTCTGTGCTAGATATCCTACCCGAACTCTGGGAACAGCAGCAATACGACGACGAATACGATCTCGACTCATTTCTGTCTACTCTGAAGGCTGATAGCCAGTAAGCTTACCAGTACCTCGATAAATCAATTCTTTCAACGTAGATTTAGAGCTCGGCAGGTTCTTCGCGTAGCTCAATGTTGTTGGCACATGATATCAAATGAAGAAATTGTAGAAATCAGATCCGGTTGTTAACTCTTGGTTGCGTAGAGTTCCAGTAATTGTAGCATATTCCCAATGGCCAAAAGTGATCACTTACGTAATTTACGTAATAATAATAAAAACTACGCCTGATTAAGAGTTAACAAATCTAGCCCTGTTACAATGGAACACAAGTTGTTAATTCTTAACAATAAGGAAAATGACATTATCATCGTACCTAAACTCAAATAACCTATAGTTGATAGTAAGTAGAGATAAATTAAGGTATCTGTGAGTAAGGTAAACGTGTGTTTTGTTTAGTTATAATAATTTATAAAAATGCCGATATATACAATTACAATTCCGCATTTGTACCAAACGACGCCACGGTGCATAATTATTTATAATGTATATTATACTAGTCTCCTTTTTTTCTCTATATCATTACGAATCAGCAAACAACAATACCAGTTGCTATCTTCGTGCATTCGCCATTATAATGAGAAAATCGAATTCTTCATTAGAAAACATCACATGGAACAATCTTAATGGCAAGTTGATGAGATATTGTAACTTTTGATCGAAGGTATACGAGATCACATCAATTTGCTACAATCAAACTTTTCAATGATTTAAGATATCGGCACTAACGGAGTATACGAAATAGCTCTATAGATTCCCCACTATGTCGCACGTACGGCTTTTAATTCACAATTTGGATTTATTCCCTGAAACTATATTACCCGTTGCGAATATATTATGCGGATCCAAGTGCGCCTTAGTCGCTCGATAAAGCGAAACACCCACTTCCCCGACGGCTTCGGGATAAAACGACGCGCGTATTTTACCTACTCCATGATGATGGGAGAGCGATCCTCCATTGGCGAGTATCTCCTCTCGCGCCGCATGCTCGATGGCCTCGTAAGTTTCCACGGGATTCTCCATGTCTGCGTAGCTAATCGCCAAGTAAAAATACACGCAACAACCCGCGTCATAAGTCTGCGTGACGCGGCAGGAAATAAAATATTTACGAACGCCGTACGCCTTACAGTCCCTGGCCACGCGAGACTTAACATTTCTGCACAGTGATAATGCGCGGTTCCAAGAAACAGAAGTCTCGAACGATTCTGCTAACACGTTAAACTCGAGTCCAAGGTCACGGATATACGCTATCACGAATGTTAACATGTAACCTCGTTCACCGTTCGCCTCGCCTGCCGGTATCCCACCGTACTTATCGGCTATCTTGTAAATTTTCCGTTCCTGAGCCGCAACATCCGCTGCTACGTCGCCCTCCATCAATAGCGTGGCCACGCATATCTGATCCCATCGGAAACCCTTTATTCTAGTGATGTACATATGTTTTAATCCTTGCAGGATCAAGCCGCCCCAATCAGATTCCGGGCGTAGAGTTTGCCCCATTTGGAACTGCTCGTTGTCCATTAAGCGGATGCTGGCGGGTTGACATCGTTCCTTCGCGATCTATACATTCATAACGAAATTACATTCTTTTGTCGATCTTGTACGATGTACGAGGTGGATCGTATTATTCCTTTATTGCCCATGAAACCGGATGTACAATGACTGCCGTCGGTTTTCTTTCGTCGGCTTTCACGATATTTATTTTGGGGAAGTGTTAACAAAGCAGCACGGCCTTTACCGGTCGGCTTAATGTATAAAAGTCAACAAAGGATACGCACCTCTCGTAACGCGTGAACACCGCTCAGAAAATGCGGGAACACAATACTGCCGTATTTCACCACTCGTGGCAACGGTCTTATCTTTAGTACGACCTCCGTGATAATACCCAGCGTTCCCTCGCTGCCAAGTATCATATGATCAAAATCCGGGCCGCAAGACGCGCGAGGTACCAGACTACCTCTTTCCAAAGTGATAACAGGATCCTCTGTTCTTCCAGTGACCATTCGTATCCGCACGACCAAATCCTCAATGTTGCCGTACGTATTCTTTTTCATGCCGCTTGCCCTAGTCGCCACCCATCCACCTAAACTATTCGAGACAAGCTATTTTCAGCTTTCCATGCGTTCGAAATTTTGTTTCTCACATGTGAAGAAAAACTTTTAAATATCGATTATTAGTCAGGGTTGAGTTTCAAATACGGCTGATGCAAATCTTTGAAATATCTACATATTTACATATGTATGCAAGTATACATATGTAAATAGATATAGGGATATTTCAAAAGATACAAGTTACATATGTTTTTATTAGTTTAACTTTTCAAGAATACTGATGCATTTTGTATTTTGATTGAAAGTTGCAGTCATGTCTTGTATCTTATATTTGAAATATTGTAATATTATTTATCTTCAATTAAATAAGATAATTCGATTTCTTTTCATATAGTTTATATTTTGTGTTTTACAACCGGGACACATTTTTATGGTACTTTAACTGACCCCTGAATTACTGTAAAAATATATAAATATTTTTTACGTTTACAAAAATGTACAAATTTACAAAATAACCTAATATTATTGATCATGTTCTATAGTTTTTCTGTTGCGATAACAATTATAAATATTAAATTTAAAAAATTAAAGCTTCATTGTATGTACGCGGCGATATGTTTTATGGCGATGTATAGTACGAAAAAAAATGAGTCTTGTTTGCTTTTCATGCTATGCATTTAAATGCATTTTAAAATAGCTCACATTTTGATCTCTGGTTTCTGTTGTACGCGTTTCCGCGCGCGCATTATAATAACTTATAATAACGCGCGTCAAACATGCATCTCCCCAAAGGTTATATACACAATCAAATGCGTGCTTTTTTCAAACGCGCGCGTTTGATGCGCAACTTAACGCGCGGCAATGCGTGCATGGAAACCAGGGATGAGCTAACAAATCAATATCGAGTTCTGTAAGAAACGAAATCAAAGTATGTTTTTTGTCATCGCAAACATCATCATATATATTGTGTATATCAGTTACTGCATATGTATAAATATGTTATTTATGTATGTATTCTATACATATAATATATGTATATACACATATATAGATATAGATATATAAGTATATATGCAATAACTGTTTAAAGTTCACTAATGTCATTATGCAGCATGCAGAAAGACACTACTAATTGTTTGTTATTCATTGTGCATGTAATCTAAAAAGCTTTTTTTAATTAATGTGATTTTATGGCTAAATATGTATTTTGTACCACCCTTTTTTTTCAAAGTACCTATTACACCCACCTCATCATATTATGTATCTTGATAAATAAAATTACTTTTATACGAAATTATAATTTAAATTCATTTCGTGAATTAAAATTTAAAAAATTCTAACTGAATTTATATTGAGCAGGAATCGTTTCCATTTATTAACCAGGGTTGAGGCAAATTATAAGAAATAGTCTATATAATATATTAATTTTATAGAAAAATTTAAATTTTTTATTTGAATGGTAATAGAAAAAATAATTGTCAGTGTAAAGGTTTGCAATTTAAATATATGGAAAATATTAGGTAATAAGAAGTTTGTCAAATTTTATTATTTAATTGAAAGTATTTATCTTAACAATATGTATCTCGATGTACCATGCATTCATACAGAAACGAGAAACTCGACTTAACGCATACTCTAATCGGATATTAGACTTCACGTACCTGGAGAACTCATAAGAATCGGGCTCGTGACCACATGTAAATCCTTCGGAGCGAAGTAACCGTTCCAGATCTTGACCGATTATGCCTGATTCGCAGCATATCAACAAATTGTCCCTATCTATCCACAATATCCGATTCATTTGTGACGTGTCTAATGAAATTATCGTGCGACGTTCATCCGGGGGACAACACGTCGCGCGGCTGACGCTGGTTCCACCGCCAAAAGGTATGCAGACGACCCCATAGTGTGCGCACATATTGACAATCTTGACGACATCCTCGTGGCATTCTGTAGGTATGAATATTAATAGAGGACACTTCACAGCGAAAATTTTCCCACGAAAGGAAGAACCAAAACACACGTTTTCACTCATACGCGGTAATAAATATACATAAGTAAATGCACTTATACAGAATGGGAAACACCAAAGTATATATGTTATTTTCTCAGAAGCTATCAGGGACATTCATAACTCACAAGTGATTAGTAACAACATTTTTTGTGGTACTTAAAGATTGTGAAAATTTTTCATAAAATAGGATTCTTGGATTTATCAAAAGCGGACTATTCCCATTTTTAAAATGGAATCATGCTGTGTTCTTATGTAAAAAAGTTCTGCTCATTATACATAATAGCATGAGATCATAGAAAAATAAATAATTCACGAGATATTTTTATGTATATATTCTATAATTATATATTCGTATTCTATAATGAGATATGAAGTGTTTTCTAAACTGCTCGATCAAAACATGCTTTTGCTTTATCTTAATCGATATTTTGTCGCTCTCTATTCGCTTCCTTTGAATCGTTCTATCAATATTATTTATGTTCTGTTCCGGATAAATTTGATCATTGATCAATTATAATATAAATCCGGTAATAATGTAATTAACTAACAATTATTTTTTAATGATCTTAACACTTGTTATTCGCAAAATAACAAGAGAAATTGTTCTATATATATATGATTCCACGCGCGCGGAAAATGCGAGTCATTTATATCAATTTTACTTTTAATAAAGTTAATTTTTGTAATCTGTCTTAATTCAATACTTTTCACTTGTTATTAATTTAGTAGATAAGTATTTCTATCTAGTAACTGTCATTTTTTACTCTTTAAATTCTGGATAATCTTGTCACCTATATGCGAAAGTGAAAGGAAAGACTTGCATATTAGTTCGGTTAAATATCCAACCTTGAGCACCTGAGCAGAAATATATTATTTATTATTCTTGTTACAACTCATATGTCACATGCAATATTGATTTATTTCTGTGGATTTCGAAGTATGCGAAGTATGCTAATTTTAACGTCGTAATAACCGCTTTATGACATTGCACCGAGAAGATCATTTGAATTTCTTGAATTTTTATGTGTGCGCAACAAAAAATCTTACAAATGTAAGATAATGTAACAAAATTATCTGATCCAAACTAATTAAAATTACATCGAATAAAATATTTGATAAAATCTATGTAATCATGTATATAGATGGCTATAGGTATAATAATGACATTAAAAATAAAATCAGTGAAACTGATTATATAATTTCTTGCATTAGTTAAAATTGAACAGAAATAAATTAATCGTACACGACTTTAAGGATATTTCGTATAAAAAAATAATTTTGAATTAAACTTTGAATTAAAAAATAATGTTATTATTTATTACACAGTAAATTTTATTAAGACAAGCATAAACAATGGGTTTATCGCTATTTTTCAACAAAATAAAAAATATATATCAATACGCATCAGACACATACTTATAATTCAAGATAGCAAAAGATCGCCAGTAGCACTCTACAATTGCATTACGACACAATTAAATAGGCGGAGTAATAACATACAGTGGTTATTGCTTGCAGAAAAAAAGATAGACATACGAAAGATTGTTTTGTGTACAACATTATGTAAAGGAAAGACCCCTATTATGAGACAGGATCTTAATATGAGATATTTTAAGCTAAAAGGCCTTATAGACCCGATCTTTTGATCCCACCATGTAAAAAACCCGCCATCTCATATTAGGATCCTGTCTCATAATAGGGGTCTTTCCTCTATATTATACATATGTACAGCATGTTTTATTTTAATTCTTTTTGATCGCAATTTGTAATAATTATTTAAAAAATATTTCCAGTGCAAGTTATTTCGTTCCTAAAAAGACATTTTATGTTTATCATAATTAATAACTTATTTCAAGATGGAATCGTTTCGAATATTTGAAGATTATCTCTATTCGTTTAAATATTTTTTCTTTATATATAAATTCTTGTTTTTCTATTTGAAAAAGATATGGAAATAAATTTTTTTCAAAAATTTAACGATTATATTATCTCGTTAATAGATATTTTTTGAAGGCCAATATTATATGGATTAGTACAAACTCTGATCAAACTCCGCCTACTTTATTGCAGAGTTGTTATGGCAAGGATGAAAAAATATCAACTTACTGGGCCACAGGACAATATCCGGTATCCTTTCGAAGGAGCTGTACTTCAAAAGATAAATTTCTCGCAACGTGTGACCGTGTGCTCGAAACAGACGATCGATACCATTGGTTGAATAGTCGATCGTCAATTCCTTGATCGCTTCTAACAATTCTGCAGAAAGAATTGGTTCTGGAAAGTCCTCCGGTAAATTTTGAGGCGTGTTCTTCATTTCCCATATTATATCGAAAGTTGTTTCGCACCATTTTGTGAAATATGGAAGCTCCCGGTTTCCAATGGGATATCTAAAAAATATATCAAAATTCGTACTATTTCCAGGGAAACTGACCTTTACGTACATACGTAGCATATGTTCTAATCAAGTTAAACGTGTACGAGATTACAATACATGCTAGAACAATTTCCGATTGTCCGCAATAATTGCTCTTAGAAGGAAGTAAATAACGCAAGTCGAGATAATTAATCGCCGAAGATGAACAGCAGCCAAACAGTCATGTATCGACTTAAGAGATGTAGCCTTTTAAAAAAACATTTAGAAAAATAAATTATATTGATCTTTTATTTCGTCTTCTTTATTATCTTACATATATTTATCAACGAGGCTAAAAAGGTTTTTTTTATCAGAGCTATTGACATAAAGACGATAAAGCATTAATTATCATAAATATCTATAATTGTTTCAAAAGACGATGAGATATCACATAATTATCTTTTTTTTTTCACGTTAACTGCACATTTGCTATGCGTGCAGAAATTCGTTTTGAAATTATTCTTTCGCAGCAGAAATTCTTTAAATTCAGAAATGTTTTAAATTCTTCATGTTACATTGCAATTCTGGTTCGAATTGGTATCACGTATCTTATAAGGCAAACTAAGCAACTTTGATAATGAAATTCTTATCACTTTTATTACTTATAATATCATAGATTACAATCACTAATGCATCACCATGCTAAAAGAAATTTAGACTTCAACGAAATCTAGACTTTAAAAATAATAATTTTTAAAAAATTATAAATTAAAATACTATTTTTTTATTTATGATGACTTCGATATTTTCATATTAAGAGATTTTCGTCTTTAATTAACTTCTAAAATATGCCATTAAAACATGTTGTTTTATTATTTACGTTACGCAATACGATTATACACTTTTAAATGTAATTACGTTCTGATAACGTAATATTATCAAAATTACGAAGTATTAACATATTTTTCTGGTGAACTTTTCTTGAAGCAATTATCATTACAGTGTTAATGGCAATTCCATTCCCATGTGTTTTTTCTCTTTTTTTTTTAGGAATTTATGCAGACAAAGTCTTCAATTGATTTGCTGGCGAAACGCAATACTAATAAGTATCACTCGAGAAGTGCAAATAAAAGGTGTACATACGCTATAAGACATCGCAACATGCATTAACGATACGCGCTTGCCAGTAATTGAATAAATATAATTAGCTAGTAGATAGACATAAGAAAACGAGATAATACGCATGAATTTAGCAAACTAAAATCTTTCGATGCTATGGATACCTAAGTATTCATCGAAATCTGTACTTTTTACGCCGCGGATACAAGAGAAACGGGCTAATTAAACGCCAAACCCGGTAAATGAGGCGCAAAAGTTATTTGTAAATTATTTACATATTTTCCAACCTTAGGAAACTGCGCGCCGACTATATTGTCGGACTTGCAACATAAGCCAGTTTTATAGTCGAATCTTATATTTAAGACCGTCTTAAGTACGATCTTAAGATGTCATTAATCATTTACATTATTTACAAAGCCGTATTAGTATCTTAAGACATAACTTAAGATGGTTTTAAAATTAGAATCGACTATGTATACTGGCCATAGTTCTGTTTGGAGCAGTAAAATCCCCTCCCTCTGCCCTAATTAAGGACGTTCTCTCGTCCTTATATGCTAGAGAAAATCGATTTTCTTAGAATTTTCTTGAAACTGTGAATATACGTTAATTTAGGTGTGCTTTATGCGTGGTATAAATTTCAGTACCTCTTCCGGTATAAAAAATAAAGATACTGAGTCTCAAAGTTTCAACTTTTACTAATGAAAAGGTTTTCCAGGCCAAACGGTAAGAGATACGAGATTGGCCAAGGCCCAAGAGGACCAAAGTTGCTCCTCTCGTCGAGTTCTATAAGGAAAAAATGCCAAAACTAAAAAAATTAAATTTAAAATTTTTCTTTTAAACTTTGAGGCTCAATATCTTTAATTTTTATACCGGAAGAAGTACTGAAATTTATACCACGTATAAAGCACACCTAAATTAACGTATATTCATAGTTTCAAGAAAATCCTAAGAAAATCGATTTTCTCTAGTATAAGGACGAGAGAACGTCCTTAAATCGTTTCGATTTAATTTTGATGCTAAATATTACCTTATCCAAAAGTTTTTCACAATAATTTCTCAACAATTATTTTGATGCTAAGCATCTATTAATTAGAGGGAGGGAGAAGATTTTACTACTCCAAACAGAACTGTGTGTTGCTAATGATATGATTGCTGAATATATAATCAGCACGCAAAGGTTAAAAAATTATATATAAAAAATTTTTTTAAAAACTATCGCGCGTCATTTGCCGCGTTTTAATTAGCCTTGAGAACTGAATTTCTTAATTTATTAATTAGAAGCAAAAAGGTCACAAAACTACTCGAAAAATCGAGAATCGAAATATATTTCCAATGTAAATAGGAAGACATAAAACGCACAAAATGACGAATCGAATACGAGTCGAATAAAATATATTTTTTACGTTTGAATTTTTTTATTCTTCCTATATATATTTGGTGGTATAACTGAATGTTATATTTTGGGTCATTAATATTAATACACTTTAATCATGACTTGTAAATATTTTTTTTCTCGTTTCTTATCTTTATGCACCATCGTATTATAAATCACAATACATAATTTGGTAAACTTAAAAAGAACACATTACGATATTTCTCCACTTTTGTTCTTAATGTTGTCTTTACGCAACGTTTATATATATAATATAGCAGTTACGCTCGATACGATGGAATCGAACCGATTGAAAGTTAATCATCTCACCTGTCACCAATAAACTCTATCACGCTCCTGTCGTTGACGCGAAACCCGGAATCCTTGTAGCCCCAGCCGTCCCATCTTAACAACTGCTGCCTTAAACACCAACACCAACGTAGACACGTGAGTGGTCTAAAGGACCGAAAGCCGAATATAATTATATCTTGCGACCCGCGACACGTGCGAGTCTCGGCCTGTGTGCCGCACACAATTTTGTCACGTGACCGAGGGCTCCCGGCTCGGTGAAGCGCGGTTCGTAAAAAAATTGTAGGTACTTATAATTTTTCACGATTTTTCGAAATTTGCGTACGTCCATTCCTCCGCTTTTGCCGCTTATTCCGCTCGAGCCGCTAAATTCTCTACCAATAACAAAAAAAAATAGAGCGATAAAATAAGAACCTGCGGTTAAAATTCACGCAAATAACGAGAGAATGAGCGAAGGAAGGAAGAAAAGCGGCACGGAAAGTTTCTTATCGATCGACATTACGATTACATGACAATGTCACTCGAGCCTAGACCCGCGACGCGGAGAAGGGGGAGGAGGGAGTCATGTCATAACGTCGACAATGAGTCACGAATTTTTGCACACGCGTAAAGTGCACACAGGGTATGTATGTACACAGCTGCGAGAGGTGTGGCCGGTTGCCGCGCCGGCGCCGGTCCGCGAAGTGCACGCTGCACGCTGCACGCTGCACGCGCGTGGCCAGCGTGGGCGCGCGTTAAATCTTAGGTCACGCGTGTGCGGTATTGCGGATTGCGGTTAGTATGTGCCCCGTACATATATATTACGCGCATTCGCGCATTGGGCATGTACGGTACAGGGGCGCATCTGGCCCTCGACGCTCGTCGGCCTCGTCGCTCGACAGGCGAGTGAGGCCAAGTGAGGCCAAGTGAGGCCGTGAGGCGAGGCGAATCCGTCCCGAGGAGCAAGTAACGCGAAACTGACCTGATTTTCGGCAC
Organism: Temnothorax ravouxi; assembly: GCA_030770255.1. NCBI lineage: Eukaryota > Metazoa > Arthropoda > Insecta > Hymenoptera > Formicidae > Temnothorax > Temnothorax ravouxi. The sequence goes on from JASTWP010000375.1 coordinate 115,402, forward strand.
GACGCTCTCAAACTCGATCGGCTTGTTCGCGCTCGTCTGGTGCTTCTCTTGCTCCGACATATCCGCTGCTGATAAAGAGCTTATTGTTCAACCCGCTTGGAATACCGCGGAGAGAAATTAACCCTAAACTCAACGACTCGGACGGCTCCGCGTCCACTATTGACACGCGCACCGGCAAACCAAATTTAAATCGATAGAGCCTCCACTCCGCCCGACCACCGCGGCATCGGCGCGCCAATCAGCGGCAATCGCGCACGTGTCACGAGCGGCCTATCGCGTCAGCTTCTTAAGCGAGAAATCGACCAATCCGCTGCGTCCCACATATACGTTATCGTCGTCGTTTAGGTATGTTGCGTTGCGGATAAGTATATGTTGCCCCAGCGCAAACGTAATCCTATTGCGTAACAGGCTGTTCACAATGTTCACATTACCACCTCTCTCTCTCTTCTTATATTTTCAATTTTCTAAACATTGCGGCATCGTTACATATACATTAAAATGCATATCCAAAGTCCAAAGTATAACTACGAGTAGAAATAAATAACAGCAGCAAAATATATAATATAACTTTGCGTCTCTCGATACTATCTGATAAAAAAATTTTAACGATCGTGTCTTAAAATAGTTATTTTGTGTAACAAGTGCGGGAAGATGGAAATTCACGGGTGCGGAGTGTGGACGCACGAGCCGAAGGCGAGTCAAATCTTGCGCTTTCTATTTGTTTTCTATTTGCTTTCTATTTGCTTTCTATTTCGATCTACTTTTACCACTTTTACTATCTACCTTTATATTTAAACGTAAACATACTTTATGTCACACGTGCTATTTATCTGTCGCGCGCGGAATGGACCACTTTCCACGCACTTGTAATATAAAATAGGGTGTGTAACACGTGTGCGTGAAGTTGAAAATTCACGGGTGCGGAGTGGACGCACGAGCCGAAGGCGATTGTGACATAAAGTATGTTTACGTTCAAATATAAAGGTAGATGTAGTAAAAGTGGTAAAAGTAGATCGAAATAGAAAGCAAATAGAAAGCAAATAGAAAGCGCAAGATTTGAAGAACATTAAAAAAAGAAAAGTGGCCGTCTTTTTCGAAATCTCTGTCTTTAACGGAATAAAGTAATTAAGCGTGCGAAAAATTTTTCAAACGTGTTGATTGGCTACGGAATAGAGAATTTCTGGTGACTCGAGGAAAGTTTCGCGCGTTTCGCGAACGCCACTGCGCGGGCGCGCAAAAGAAAGAGAAAGAAGAAAGAAGAAAGAAACGCCAGTCGCGCGTTGCGCCACAGCGCCACTCGGCACTCGCCAGCGCCAGTCATTATTCTCTGCAATTGTCTGCAATCCTCTGCTTTTCTGGCTCTCTCTTTATTTACTTTGGCTTCGCCTCAAGCATCGTAAGTGTGTACCTGAATCTGACATGAGAGACGCTCGGGCTATTTTTGTGGCATCTGTCCTGTTATGTGCTCATTTATAACAATGTACGCTTTTAACGAGGGTGGTATAAACTTTTTAATGTAGAAAGGTGTTAGGGAAATTGTTAAGGAATGGAAAATATCAATGGTTATAATATTGTTGTCGAAAATATTCGATATCTTGTGACTTGTCACTGAATCGTTATGACGCTGCTAGTCGCAAAATATCCTACAAGTTATCTTTGTGATCGCTTTCTTTTAGGAGACTCAACACGATGCATCTCGACTAGTCCCGCTGTTAGAGATCTGCCGCCAGTATGGACATGAATGGCGCGGAGACGTACGATGAGGAGGACGTGAACGATCAACCGGTTGATTACAGCAAGAAATATGTCGAGAGAAATGCTGTGTCGCAGAATCAACGCCTGGCCGATGAATCACAAACGAGCCGCGTCGCAAAAGAGGAGTTCGACGAGCGCGACAACAAGGTGGACCTCTTTGGCGACTATGCGGAAACCGATCTTGATCAGCCAACGGATTATAGCCTGCGATACGCTGAGGACGACACTGACGAGGAGGAGAAGCAGAACAATGAGTACTTTGCTGGCAGCGAACAAGAAGATACCGTCAAGACTTATTGCACAGAGGGAACACCATATGAGACTCCCTTTAACTTTTCCACAGCTACTTCCATGTCGGATCTTCGAGTTGAAGATATAAAAGAGAACGTACTTGTGAAGAAAGTGCCAAAAAAGACGAACCAAGTAGCCAGCAAAATATCCATGTCCTTCGTCGAACAGACCGAAGCTCTCAATTGCGACGAGCAAGATGGTCCACAAACGAAAGAGCTTGAAGAAGGCAATTCAAAGGATACCGCGGTTCTTAATCCTGGACAAGTAACTTCAGAGAAGATAGTAAATTATTACGAAGAAGAAGAAACGTCTCGTGGCTTCTCGCGTGCCAATTCGCTTAGTTCTCTGAGTAGCGCGATGACCCCTCAGAATAATAGCACGGAAGTTATATCGAAAGAAGATTCACTTCCTCTTGTGAATAAGGAAGAGTTGGAAAACAATGACCACAGTGTGAGGTTGAATAGCAATCAAATCGAGTTGTCATCGGTGAACGATAATTCTTTTGAAAATAAGAATAGCCCACGTGTGTTAGACAAAGAAGGTTTGTATCCCATGTTAAATTGACAAAAATATAAAAGTACGTTTCTATATATAATCTTAACAAATACGTATTAAGTATATGTTGACACAACAAGATATCCATATGTTACAGGAAAAATGGTGACATTTGGTGGCCAAGATTACTATGCGGAAGAAACTCCTTTAATGTTTTCACGCTGTAGTTCGCTTGGTTCGTTGAGTGGTTTTGAACAATATTCTATACATGACGATCGTAGTTCTGTGATCAGTGACTTTAGGTAAGTTCTATTTGAAAATGTAAAACTTACATCTAAAATACAGAATTTATATTAAGCATTAATATTATGATAGTATATTATAATTTGTATTTTATTTCCAAGATTACTACTTCTTAGGAAATATTTTAAATTTTGTTTACTTAATACAATTTTAATTCTTCAATTGTACATAAAAAATAATGCCATTTTTATTTATTATTTCCTCAGCCGTAGAACCAGTGGTGTAGTCTCACCCAGTGAACTGCCTGATTCACCCACACAAACAGTTTTACCCAGTCCACGTAATCATAAAACTCAGAATGCAGAATTTGTATCAAAAATACAAGAAGAAGCAGTAAGACCATCAGTCCGACATTTATGTAGGCAATACTATTAATCACCAATACGACAATGATGATAATATTATCTAATAATATTAATATAAATTTAAATTTCATATTTGTTGCAGTATTTTCTAAACCGAATGTCACGAGGAATAGTGTTTTTGAAGATGACATTGCCACTTTCAAGGAAGAATCAACGCCAATTGAATTTTCTAGTGCAACCAGTCTAAGTTCTCTTACAATTGATGACGAAGTCAAAATACCTAATGACACCAAGACGTATTGCATAATGGAAAGAATATTTGATACAAATGAGAAAGATGTTCATGTACTTGAAAAAGATATGCTTAATATGAAAATAAATAGTCCAGAGAGCAACGTGAAAGAGGAACAAGTAAGTGACGGAGATGAAGATGACGAGGATATGTTGGCTGCTTGTATTAACATGGGAATGCAAACTAACAGGTAATATACTATAGAAAAAGAATTTATTAGATAATTTAAAATAAAATCTTTACAAATGTATTTACACAGATATAGACAGTCTCTGAACTCTCAGAAATCCGTACAATCAGAGTCATCGAGCATCTTAGTGCCATATCAGAGAAATTCTATCCCAACCAGATTGGAATCACCCGCGACTCCAGTCAAGACACCTGTTGGTGCTTCGAAGAATAGGACTGCAATGGAAATTGTTGCTTCAGACACCGTACATGTGTATTGTACGGAGGATACGCCCGCAGATATCTCTCCAGTGGGATCTCAATCCAATCTGTCTGCTCTCTCAATGCCAAGTGTACAGGAGGATGAGGAGAAGATTGTGTGTGAACAAGACAAATCAGCCGAAATCAATTGCCACAGAAATGACTTGTTTGATGAAAATTCCAATCTTTCGGGCGAAGATGAGAAAATATTAGATGAATGTATTCAATCGGGCATACCTAAGGTATTGACTTCTTCAATTAGTTATTGTATTTTATATATTTACTTATTATTTTCAAGATGGATTCCCTCATACTGTACAATCTTACTTTACTTTTTTATCAGTCTTTTATAAACTAAAGCATACATATAGAATCAGAGTCTCATTATAAATTATCTTTTTTCTTTTCACAATATTTAATCTAGCTGTAGAATCTGCTCAAAAAATATCTCGCGTCGACATTTAAAGATATAATTTAAAGAGTTTCACGCGTGTGTGTATGTAACAGGCATAAAAAATCACATTGTTGAAACTAGTCTGTTTATCATAATTTTTATTTCATAGGCAAGACAGATAACTCCACCTCCAACAAATGGCATTCTGTTCGATAAAAAATCGGAAACATTATCGCATAAGTTTAACATATGCGGTACACCATCGTCTTCACCCGTTGATACAAATAATGGAAATAAAAATTCTATATTGAGTCCCAAATCACCAGGTAGTGCGTCATTTAGACATCCAGATGAATTTTCAGACGATAGTTTGAATCATTCAGACGATGATGCAATTTTGACGGAGTGTATACAGTCTGCAATGCCAAAGGTTATTGTTTTAGAACTGAAAAATTAATATTTGCATCCGTTTATACCGAATGTTCTATACTACATACAGTAATTAATTATTGATTATATTTTTTATCAGACAGTTTATTTTTTAGGCAAGATTTAGATTATCACCGTCAAATGGTTCGCCGTTAGCACAAACAGCAGAAAATCCTACAACGATGAATATACAGCTGCCCTCCGCTTCATCATTTTTTCAGCCAAGATACGTGGAGCAAAAGAAAAGTATAGCAAAGAAACTCTTACCTTTCGAAGATAATGTCGGACTTTCTGAAGAAGAAGAAGATATCATGTTAGCACAATGTATTAGGTCTGGTATGCCAAAAGTAAGTTATTTATGTATAAATAATAAGATATACACAAAAGCATTCCTTGACAGATATTAAATAACGAATACATTAAAGACTACACTAAAAAAGAACATTTTTCTGTTTTACACTTGGGATATTCTATATCATATTTAGAATAAATGTTCTAATATTTGATATTGTATATATACACTATATGATGATATAAATTAATTTTCAGGCATTAAATTCCATGCCGTCTGCAGCAATGACATCCACAGCCAAAAAATTCGAACCACCTTCGAAAGTTACAGGCAACTTTTCCAACCCTTCGGCTTCCTGCTTTGCGAACAAGTCTCATTCTCCCAGGAATGCCGCGCTATATTCACCATCGTTGTATAAATCTGTGAATATCAACACGACGGATGTGCGTTTTGCCAGAAACGTATCCGGCAATTTTAACCACTTCCCCGGGAAAGCATCAAGCAGTAATATAGCACAGACCTCCGGTCAGACATTAAAAAATTGTGATAACGGTACGCGCGACAGGATAAACAACTCGCCGCATTGTGCTCGAAGGTCGCCGCTTCGTCGTACGGAAAGTCAAAACGGTAATTTCGTTGACAGTCTGTATATGCGATCTCGCGATGTGAAATGCGTGCCGATTTGTAACAGAATCCAAAACGACGACGATTACTCGTGCAAAAATCACAACACAGTGAAATCTAACACGGTGCCTTCGCGCCATAGTTCAGCAAGTTCCCTCAGTGAAGAAGGTTCGCTGATTTCCACGGAAGAATGGGCCTTACTAGAGTTATGCATCACGTCTGGTATGCCTAGAAACAAGTGTCGTGTTAAGGGAACTAAGCCTAATGAGAGTGCAATGTCTAACGTTCACGATGATTGCGAGTCAATACCAGAGGACAATTACTCGGTATGCAGTTACAATTCTTATATTTGTAAAACATAACAGGTGCATATCACGTGACAGAGTTTCTTTTTCTCTCTCTGTCTGACAATTTGTATATATAATATTTTAAAAAGACTGAGTATTTTTGTATATTAATTAATAAAAGAATACTTGTGTATTTAGGATGTTAATTAAAAATTCCTTTACAAATTAAATCAAATTCAAATTAAACATGAAGTTTTTTGCTTAGCTCTAATTAACATTTTGTAAATTATTTAAAACATCAAGAAATCAGCTTAGAATTAATCGAATAAATCGCATTTTAGAATTGTGATAAATAAGTTATTAATTATTTAATCTTGGTCGTGATGAAAATGATTATTATTCGAGATATTATTAGCAGCAACTTAATTTATAATGAAAATTAAGACTTGACCTTTTTAGTAATCAATATATGTCACATATTATAGGTATTTACCACTTTAAATATGTATTGAGTTTATAATTTGAAATAAATTATATTCATAAATTTTAAACATGTAATATTATTGATAATTTGCTATTACGATTGCAAATGAAAAATATACAGTTAAACCGGAAATTTTAACTTGGCTGCTTTTAATTGATCTAATATAAATTTCATTTATATGTCATTGTGTGCAGTGTGGCATTTTTTATATATTTTTGAGCAGTTGTCTTATTTTTTTCAAATTTTATGGATTTCGGGATTTTGTGTATCCAACGTAGCAATGCAGAATTCAAACTGATCTATAAAATTATGAATAGAAATTCTCAATCTTTTTTTATTTAGACATTGATCATTTTTAAATTGCCTACTTTTTTCGCCGTTTTTCTAAAACTTTCGTAAATATATTCGCAAGGGTAATTATCATTGAAATACTTTTTCTGCGACGGAAATTGATTAATTATATCCATCATCAGGAAGAAAATAGTAATATCCGGGTGATCATATAGTAGGCAGTAAGTACTAACATAGTTTTTGCCAACGATTGCGGAGAATGATCGGTCGAGCGTTAAGTCCGGCCGCCTTTTGACCGCTACCTTGATGCCCTTCGATGACTCGTAATGACTACCTGCACGGCATCATAGTCTATTTTCTGCACGTATAAGTGTACGCAATGCACTACCCGCACGACCGTCTTTCGCAGTGCACCGCGACGTGTCCGTTCGTGAAGAGGTCTCCGGAGGAGTGCAGATTTTTCCAGGTAAAGCTCTCTATGAATATTTACGTGAATTTGGAACGGCCTCAGTCTTTTCAGATTGTTCTTCTGAAAACTTTTTATCTGCCATTTTTCTTAATTTGCTCGAGTACGTCACACATTTTTAATAGAATATAAAAATTCAATAAATAATATGTGATAAAAGATAAGTATGAGAAATTTCTTTTTAATCATTATTAGGTACAGGATTAATGATTAGGCAGATTAATTAATAATACTGTTAATTACAGGATTAAATGTAGAGAAAAATTAAAATTATATTTGTGTCAATTTAAAAGCAATATTTTTGCAAAATACATTATTATAAGTAATTAAATGCCGTGAAAATTTTTTATGATAAATTTTTTACACAAATTTTTGATAGCAGAATGATTGAATATAGGTACATGCTTTCCATCACTTCCGAGTCTATATATATATATATATTTTTTAAATGAAGTGCATATCTTTTTGTTGCTGTACTTTTATTTTGTCATTTAACAATTTACGCGGATATATTTAAGAAATGAAAGAAGAAAATAAGTAAAATATATAATAGTAATACTGACATAGATGAAATTGTCAACGGAATAAAAGATAAGAAAATATAGGGGAAGAAAGTAGAACACGTGCAAACATCGTAAATATTATTAATACTTCTTCTGATGGATTTTATTTGAATTTAAATATCTGTTTCAGAATATTTTTGAACTTCATTACAGTTTTGAAGTTGATATTGTTGATAACATTTTTTTGTTCATCAGATATTACTTACAAATAATCTCTATTTTCGAAAAACAAAAGAGATAATAAAAATCTTAAATACATATTTTAATTTAAAGACAAAAGTACCTTTTCATGGTAGTAATGCAATTTCGGAAAACTTTTTTTTTTAACTTTTCTTCCTCGATTCTCTGAACTTTTTAAATTTTGTTCGTCAAAGTAAATTTAGAAATATTTGTTCAGCATTCACATGAAACAGTGTCGTATTTTCTTCAAACTATATATGTATTCTTCTGCCAATTTTCACATTTTTACTAAAAGAGGAATTTGAAATTGTTCACAGAATTTTTTTTCTTCAGCTCGAAAAAAGTGTACAGTTTAAAACGAATAAAGTTAATTTTTAGTCAGGAACGCCATGCAAAAAGAACAAAGAGAAAGAGAAGAAATGTAGCTAGAACTGCGTCACTAACCCACATTGATATCGTTGATCCTGAGAGGCTTGTATGCGTTTAAATACAGATGCACCCTCGTGCTTTCCATGTCCTTGCCCTCACACTGTCTGCGGTCGTAAGGGCCGGCTGTGACGATAAAACAAAATGGTACTCTGGATTACGGTCCATAATCCAGAATTGCCCATCGCTGTCCCAGAATAGCTCCGACCAGGATGAATTATTGGATATTTTTAGAAAATGTGTGCAGCAGAGAGCTATCGACACCTTAGATACCCTCCTCGACGACGATGTTATTACGATATACGACGGAGTCGATTTAATACGACTTCGTCCAAACGATGAAAACAATACGGAATATAAGTAAGTTGATTTTTATAATCTATAATTATCTCTAATTAAAGAGAGGAAGAGAAAGAGAGAACAAATAGGCGCAGTAGGGAAGTAGAGATCAGAAATAGAATTCTGCCCGATAAAGGTTCAAGGCTAAAGGTATGCGAATCAGGGAGATATTGTCAAGGGAGCTGGAATTTCATCGGAGCTTGCTGCAATAAATTAGTATGCATCGAAGTTTGCTACAGTAACATTGTAATTTGTTATATTAGAATTTGTTGAATTTCGCGGAAGAATGCGTTATCTACCGCATGCTCAAAGTTCAATCTTGTACTCACACAAAACTTCCAATTATTTTTGATAATAATGGAAAATATGAGAGAAGAGAGAAAAGCATCTATTATATATGTATTTTCGGCACGATTTTGCTTTTTCGAAATTACTTTCAGATATGGATATCATACATTAAGAAATACTACTTTATACAATTAATTACGTAAATAATAAGGGTTTGGAACAACAATGCCGAACGACATGAAGGAAATATTGCGTATGATTTTGTAACTATAGCTGATAACGTCAATTTGCGGATGCAATTGCACGTAAAAATTTACGTATTTTTTTTCAAAACTAATTTTGCGAAACGAATCCTAAAGAGATTGTAAAAAAAGAAATATTAAATCAATACGTACGACTGTTCTTCATTCGCAAAATTTGAGAGAATGATAATATTACGTTTAAATCAGCATATCGCGCATGTTGTTGCAAACTCTTCGAGTAAAATCATATTTGCGATTAAAACACGCGCAGCGATTCTCGACAGAGATAATTTCGATGGATCGGAAGAGGAGGACATCAGCTGGTCGGCGATCATTTGGAATCGAATGACACGCGTCCTGCGGACTCACGCTTTCAAAATTGACGTCGATCATATATTTAATACAGCTGCTAAAGCATCCGCGCGAAATTCGGACAATAATGTCGTTCAAGGTGAGTCGTAACGTGGATTACAGCATAAACTGTGAAACTTAAAATTAATTTGCTTAAAATTCCTTAGGTCGAAAACGCCAACGTCGTAGAAATTACATGTTCCCGTTGATGATGATGGGCCTGCTATTGATGGGTTCGATCCTAGTGCCGATGGGTTTTCAATTCCTCGCGGTGTTGGGCGGTAAGGCTCTGATTCTCGCCAAAATGGCCCTTATACTGTCTAGCATACAAGGCCTGAAAAAGATAGCCACCAGTGGCGTCAATTATGGATTATACCATCATGTCCCGGAGGCTTGGCATGACAGGAGTCATCAGGTGTTTGAGGAAGAACATTATCCGGTATACTCCGGTATACCTCCGCGTCCTTAAGTCTTCGCCTTAGTTTTTAGTGGAACGTTTCAATAAGTACAAGTCATTTAGGAAAGTTCCAACGCGACGCGCATTGTACTTTCATCGATATAAACATAAGCAGCAAAACGAGACAGCACAATCGGGATTGTTTCCTGAAGTTGAATTATTCATGGCAATGCTCTTGAATTTTATTAATGATCGCGTATAGCGATTTGCTGCTCTGTTTTTCCTTCGAGACGTTTTACTCATCGCCCTACATTTCACCGTAAGCTGTTTGATCATGCAAAGCGGTTTACAATTTTCATTTCGTGTTACGCTATTTATCATACAACGTGTAATAGAAGGGCGTACTCGAGTTATCCGCCGACAAACTTCGAAAACATCTTTGGTCCAGTGAAACATTTTTCCCTTCCAAATTTTTTTTTATATATTAGTCTCAATAAAACTCCATTTTCATAGATAATTGTTATTATTTGTATAAATTTATCATCACGCGCAAAAGGATCGATATTTGAAAGTATTTACAAATTTGTAGATTTTTAGGTCGCCGGCACCCACATGTTGATTTATCTGCCGCGGTAGAATTGCAAATCGGCAATTGTATTACTGATAGACCCATAAATGTAAACATGAGAGTCCGGTCTGTTTTGTTCTGACATATGGGTCTCGCACGAGGATACAGTCTGTCATAAGAACGTTGTCTATACACATCTGATTGTGAAAGAAAAAGATCTTTTTTTTCTTCTAGGAATGCACGCACGCAAACGGCCACTTAAAGTGCCTCCGAGTACCGTGCGCATACGCATGTTTTAAAATAATAATTCTTTTTCGGATTTACACGGACGACGCTCAAAGTACAAATATCGCGACGCATCAATCATGGATAATAATATTAGGCCAATTCCTTTTAGTGACACAAGTCGACACACACAAGTGTCGTTCTGTCTTCGTTATTCATTGAATGCCAAGAAGGATAGAACGATGTTTGTGTCGACTTGTGTCACTAAAAGGAATTGGCCCATTAATAACTGCAATCGTTTCATTGCACGAATTCTCTCGTCAGATGCCACGATAATTCTAATGGCAGATGGCAGTTATGTAAATTGTATGTTAAAAATCGGCATTCACGTTATAATCTACCGCAATTTGGTGACAATCGCATTTGGTGCGGTAAATTGTGCGGTTATTTATTCATCACGAATGTCGTCGGAGATACGCCGCATTTCATAGTTAACTTCTATGGGAAAGCATGCTTACACAATGTCCATCATTTACATCTAGATAGATACCGTCAAGCAGAGCGATCGATTTTGACGTCTATTATAGACTATCTTGGTTCAATCGTGTATAAAAAAAACCGAAGTCTGTATTGAGATATTGATCGATATTTGCTTCAGGGTTTAATTTTTGTGTTTTTGCGTATAGAGGGTAAATCCATTAATAAATGAGAGATTATCAGTCGGTATCCTTGTATCAATGCTTATTTCTGTGATTGTATAAAATAATATAATACATTATTACTATAAATTGATTTAACAGAATTTATTTCCGAATTGTATATTTTATGCGAATTTTGATTGATTTGAACATTTATCTATCAAGCACGGCTAGCGGCCGTCCGTTATATGTTACATAAGATTAATTGCATTTATACATTATTTTAACCAAGATCGCTATAAAGCGGCAAATATTTACGCGACACAATATTTTCACGGTGCATGATTATTTACAGCTATAATATTCGCGACGTATATACTTGTTTAAAATATTAGTTTCGATCTTGCCTTAGGTCCTCATCAATCAAATGTTGATTATACGTTCATTACAATTATAACGGTTTTCGTCACGGACCTTGTTCGCATTCAATTACACTCCTAGCTCGAGCGTAAAGAAAACGTAATAATGCACCTTTTCTTGAGTGTTTTCGTTACGGGGAAAATAATTTGTAAAGCTTACACGGACTTTGCCATGAGCCACGGGCGACGACTTCTCGCCACCATCATCGATCTCAATTACGACTTTGAAATTAAAGCCGGATGAGATAATGTCGGGACAAAAGAGAGAGAGAGAGAGATATATAATATATGTATATGTATATCTATGGTAAAGCGCGCTAATCGAGCAATATCGTTTAACGTCCATCTTGCTGACAGAATGACGCGCACATCCTGTATTCCTGCCGGTTAACGTCGCGCTCTGACTATACACTTTGACATGCGCATGCTGCATGCACACACGCGTGCATGATGACGAACATCGTTGTAAACATTAATAACGAAGAACATTTCAAATGTCAACCCGTTCTCTCCCCAACGATACGATATATAGCTGTTGACGCGGAACGCTGCGATAGTGATTTTCGCGCATCTGCAAAAGAATCTGTCGATAATTCTTGTTGTCCCTTTGACATTCGCTTGCGATACGCGGCAAAGCTTATATACCTCGAAATATGCATCATAAATTTCGATAATCAATGATACAGCACATACAAATTTGTTGAGGTTTGAAATAAAAGAAGAGAAAGAAAGAAGTTTGTGTGTGCATCTCGGATATTTATTATACTTATTATTGTATTTAAATTGTATTATTAAATGTTCTATCACACTGATCAAGAGAATGAAAAAATTTTCCTTCTGAAACTCGAAGACGGTCTTATAAGAAAAAATGTTCAAGTACCGTTATATATATACTACTAACGAATTTGTAAAAAAAAGGGACATTCTCTTCTGGGGCAGTAAAATTTTTAACGAAATATCGATTTTCTAAAAAGTTGTTTCATAAAAATGCCATATATATAAAAATGACGAAAACGCTCGAGTGGAACACTTTTGTCCTCCTGGAGCGGACAAAGCGCACATTATATATTCCTGTCTCCAAATTCACCGTGTAAAGAGCGTCGTGAAGCGCGTAACAATGAGGCTCGGGGCTCGGGGGTTGCGCGCAGTTAGGACGAAAAGGCTGGCGAGAGTGGCGAGGAGGCTGTGCGAGGTGCGGACCGTGCGATCTAGCCGCTATAAGAGGGACGCCGTGCGTCGCGACGCCATCAGAACACCTGCCGCGCTCGACCCGAGCTCGCCGCAACCCCCACGATCTCTCTCGTGCCGCCACTTCGATCTCTCCACAACGATCGAAAGGCGAGGGAGGCCGATCCAGCCGCGAGGGAGAAGCTCTCCAGTTCTTACTCGGCTCGCGTTGTCGCCTGTTTCCGTCTCTTCCTGATCTCGCCGCTCGCCGTCGCGTCAGTGAGAGATGTTCTCCAAGTCGATTTCAACGTCGATCCTCCTGGTTATCATCATTGTCGTCGTCGTCGGTGCAACGTTTCACGTTGCGAAAGCAGCAATCGGCAACGATCACCGTCAGCAACAGGTAAATGCATCGCTTGAATATATCATTTGCTTGTAGCTTGTAGATTAAAGTGTGTAATATCTTGAAGAAACTTGATTAAAATATATTGAAATTTAAGATATAACATAAGTATATAAAATAAAACATGTATAAAGCATATAATTTGAAGCAATATATTCTTGACAATACTATTAGAAGATGTAAAATTGAAATTGCAATTATACGTGAGGTGTTAATCCGAATAATCGTAATTCGTAATACTGTAACGAAAAGAGAATAACAATATTTTTAATAAGAGATGAGATAGAATTGGAATTTACAAATCATTTTCTAACACTTATCAAGCTGTATATTAGTACTTGGTTGAAAAATTTTATGATAATTACTACCCACATATTACTGTAGAAAAATATTTTAACATTATCTTTATTTGCGTGTCACACAAACAAGTAGACAATTATTCATCTTGATTGTACTATATTTTACAATTTTCATGACTTTTATTGCGTCCTCGGGTAATTCTTGAATTAACAATGATTGAATTAAGGATAACGGGCAAGATAATTGTGATTAGAATAAATGTGATATTGGAGTATCTCTAAATAAATCTCTAATAAATGAGAATAAATTGCGATCGTTTTAAAACTATTTTATTCATGTATGCACGGCGAGCAGTCATTAAAAAATGACAATTAGATTAAATGAAATATTGCGACTTACTTGAGTGTATATTGTAATTATCTTGATTAAAAAGTTTATTTAATAATTTATATTAACAAGATATCTCAAAATCTCTACACATACAATTTTGATTTAATTATTTTCCGTTTTTATTTCTTTTCTTCTATAAAAAGAAACTGATTCGAAGAAATAATTTATTTAAGAATTTTAGCGTAACAAACTTGATGAAAATAAAATTACTTTTGCAAGAGACCACGGTATACCGCGCGCGCGTAGGCTCCTTCCACAATTAAAAAGCTCTTTCTTAATTAAGAAAATGAATTTCTCAATTATCTTAGATTTTGCTATATTTTTCTGCTACTATTCGACAATCGATCAATGACTCAAATGTTTATAGTTATAGACAATTGCGAAAATATATTTAATATATGATTATATTTATATGTGTGGTATTTATATATACCTACAATATATGTATCTACTAATAAACTTCAATAAAATTAAAGATATATTTAATTACTAACTTTTTCGCCCGCGCGAAGCGGGCAAAATTCAATACAAGTGAATCGTATTATAAAATAAATTAAAGGATAAAAAAAAGAGTTGCGAGACCTAAGAGGGTTTAGGAACTTTCTAATTGTACTACAAGTAACGTCATTTGCTAACTTATAATGAGTTTTGATTCTCTACTTACAAGTGAGTCACTCTTAGCTAGTTAGTTAAGGTTTGGACTTCTTTCCACTTGCAGAAGGAGACAGAAATAAGCAACATCAAGGTACCTGTCACAAAGACGAAAGCTTAATTAGCTCAACTTTATTACAGCGTTTTATAATAGGTAAAACTGTAAATTTTGCGCGTTTTCATTATAATTTTTACAGAAAAGAAGTCACACGAGCGAGAGAATTTTTTTAATCTAAATTATTTTGTTGTTCGATTATAATTTCTATGACGAAATGATATATAGAACTGCAGTATATACTTATATTGATGTTAGCTAAAAACAGAAATGAGAGAATGAAATTGAACTTAATTGTTTTAATCTAACGTGCATGACGCTTTATTTTATAGCGACATCAATTCCTTGTGTATCCAAAGAGGGTTAAAAGGAACAAACGAAAACTCCGAACTACCCTATATTACGGTACCGGGGACCTCGTGTGTCACATTAACGATGTGCGATAATTATCTTAGGTACCGCGTTCGATAAACGCGCCCGTATTGCGATTCGCACCAGGGCCATCATTCAGACACACGACTTGGGCAATTACTCTCGAGACAGGTTTATCTGGCAGGTGGGGACGCGGTATTCGTAGCGGCTCCCACATCCGCTAGCGACAGTCGAGAAATAATGTTAATTAAATAACGGATTTTTCGTTTCGCACACGCGCGAAGCGGGACACACCGCGCGGTGGAAAATGCAATTTGCGCGATTTTTGCCCCGCGGCGCGAAATAACAGATATGCGCATTGTGCATACGAACGAAACGCAACAACGAGAAATGCTGTACGAGCTGTACGAGCTATCCCGTTCAAGTCGTGTAACGCCGCTACCCGCGACCGTTCCTTTTATCGGTGGACTTTTTAACCGGATTTTTTTGTATCTGCAATGTGGTCACATAAAAGCGCGGTTCAGATTCTCGTAGTTATTTTTTATAGAGCGATGATCAGCATAATTCTCCGATCTGGCAACAAACAGGCGAGTGTGAAACTAACATAAACGAGATAGTGTAGAGAATTATATAAAAACAAGATTCTTTGTATTATAAAACAAACGGGTTTCGATTGACTTTTTCAAGTATCATTCAAACATGTTTAGTGGATTTAATTGAGCGGAACATTATTTGCATTTATTTGCAGCAAATATTGCGTTACATAATGCTCATATCGTGTCACGTTTTAATTGTGTGTTTGTTAGCAGTAATAACATTTGATTCGAGCCAAAGTTTATTATTACGTATATTTACTAAGTACTTTGTAATCACGCAATTATTATGCATTCATCGATTTAAAAATCACAATAAAAAATTCCACCTCAGACAATAAAAGCAACATGATCGATTGCACTGTGAAGTAATATAAAAGCACATAAACTTGATCGAATGCTTAATGCGAAGAAGAGGCAAGGAAATCGAATATAGATTAGACCTCGGCAAACTTCGACCGTTATATTATTACGCGTGAAACTTTCTGTATATTGAGTTGCCAAAGAGGAAATATCAAGTTTTCTCAATACACAGTAAGTCCTTCATTCTCTATTTATAAACAAATGGTGTTACGATAAAATGCGTCTAATTGAAATTGCTTTATTGTGCTAGAGTTATCATCATAGCACGTACATGTATTTTTAAAGAATATTTTCGCTCAAAGCGCAATTGCTAAATTAAAATTGTTGAACATGTAGAAGAATCACAAACGGACGATTTTATATATATATTGCATGCTATGTACTATTACTATATATACTATTTACATTTACAAATATATCCTATACAAACGTGGACATCGTTTCATATATTCTTTCCGTGCAGTGTGCATATTATATGAACGCGCATTATAAATACATCATAGTCATTTAACGCGGAGAGCGTCGCCAGTTTATCTCCCGTGCATAAATCGGGAATTTTGCACGAAAATTTTTAATAATCATTTCATACACGCATTTTTCAATTTCCATAAAACTTCTTCAGCACTTTGTTGGCTGCCTAACGTTGTGCACACGGGATTTTAAACAAAAATATTCGTTAAATCGATTAACTTGAATAATTTGTGTGTGTCTGCTGTGTCTTGCATAATATATTTCTTTTTTCAGATAACGAATGAAGCAGTTGCCAATATCTTGAGTTATGAATCGGGAGGAAAGGCTTCATTCGAGGTACCGCGTGAACATTACCGGCCGATTACAGGTAAGCGCGAACAATGTGATTGCAAATAATATGTTATGTTGTAACATATAAATAATATTTTAAATAGATTACTATTTCTTTTTTTCGCGTATTTTATTACTTTAATTGTTATATATTATAAAAGTTTGGGAAAAATAATTTTATTTTTTGCTGTGTAGAAATGGATCGCATTAAAGTAATGGTTCACCTAAACTGACTATTTGAAATATTACATCTACATAATCTTTGCGTTGTAATCCTACATCATGCCATGTGTGTTTAAACAGATGCTTGCGTATATACCCGATAACAGATGATTACTATCGATGCTCAACTAACACTGTGCGACGGCGACGCTTGCTTGTAATTGAAACTTGTAGCAATATTTGCCAGTAATTTACCACTAGTGTCGTATGTTTGCGGACAGGATAATCTAAAACAGAAAAAAATTGTTCTTTAATTCGGAAGATTGAATGTCTGTTATCGCGTTGCACTCTCAAGGCCCACCTTTTTACTTGTTACTTGTTAATTCCATTATCGAAAGTTCTTAGTTATTTATCCATTTATTTATATTTATTAAAAGTTTATTATGCAAAGTCACGTAATTTCTTTTTCTGCTGCTGATTGCTTCAAAATAATTTATACATACAAAAGAATAACTATTTTCTGATCTTTTAATTCTCGCTTTCTGGTTTTCGTGGTTCGAAAGAAATATGCAAACAATATATACAAGTTGACAGCTCGTGTAGTTTCTGTGTAGGTATATAATATGTTTAAGCACAGTATAAGTGTGTAAAGGTGTGTTTTGATATATTTCTCTGTATAGCAGTAGATTTAATAAAAAAATAATTTTAAAAAGCGATTCTGTTTTTAAAGGCGTATATAAAAATTATTTCCACCATTCAATTTTGCTTTTTAAAAATCTGTCTCTGAAATATTTCTTAATTAGATATTATTATACAAATGTAACATATAATTCCATTTAATAAGCTACTCAATTTCCATTTTAAAATAAGCTTCTTGTAACCACGTTAATCCACGTTATAAGATGCTTAAAAGTGGTTATGCATGTGATCCAAGTGTTTTGGTACTTTGCGACGAAAGCGTATCGTAAGCTTCGTAATTGAGGCGTTTGATACGGTAATCACGTTATTGCACAAAATCGCGTTAATGGATGGACCACGCAGTTTCCGCAACAGTAACCGAACTAGTAAATAATTTCCGCACATTGAGTATTACACAATAACCGTGTAATCGCATTCCGAATGCGATTAAAACCCAACGGGAATTTAAATCAGATTTTATCTAAGCAAAAACTAAAATTATACTTTTAATCTAACGTTTAATGACTTCTTTATCTTTCGCATTTAGCGAGAGTACATTTTATGAAACACGTTCGCACATTTACTTTTTTTGCCGTATTATTTTAACATGCAAATATTTGTTACCTTTATCAGTAAATTCTGAAATATTACAGCGTATTTGTACAGAGATAAAATAGTATAAGAAAATTTATAGACACCTTGCATATATAAAGATATACATATTATACATATATAAAATTCTTCAAGTATTTAATTATTGAGACATATTCTTAGATATAAAATATAGAAGTTATATGTTGAAGGACTTAAAGCTCTCACTGTTTTATTTTATAAAATATTGATTATGATAATTTACAAAATGTGTGTACGTGTATAGTAGGTAACATTAATATAGAAATATACAGAAATCAGATCACGAGTAAAAAATAATTGCAAAAACTTTGTACGTTGAAAAACATTTGCAGGAAGTAATGATTAAAATTATATCGCGCGCGTTGATGTTCTGTTACAGACTGTATGTTTGTTACCTCAGAAAGTGGACCATTCTCTTATATATCGCCGACCGATGATGACAACGTTTGTGGAATATACTTTTTGACTGATCCAGATCGCGTAGTAGAAATACATTTCCATAGCTTCGACGTTCCTTGCGATCACCGTGGACTTCTAGGAGTACGTAATCATTAATTATTACTAAGAATATTAATTTTTAATCCAAAATTTTATTTTAAAAAATATTCGATTAATATTTTTTTATCTAAATATTATCTGGCCCTAAAATAAGATTAAAATATTTTATTTTATATATAATCATTCTAGTAGTACTTCACAATTATGTATAGATAATAAAAATATAATTTTACTGCTTTGTGATAGCAATCGAAACGAAACAATAACAAATAAAAGTAGCAAATTACAATTTGTTTCCAAATAAATCATAAAATAAAACACGTTTTGTAGGCTAATAAACTTATTTCACAGGATTATTTCAAAAAGCAGACATATATCTTATAATCGTACGCCAGAATTTGTTATTTAAGCAAATGTTTATGTTTAAGAAATATTTGCAGAATATTAATACAAAATAATATAATATGTTTAAACAAAGCAAATGTTTCAGAATCACTGACAAAGTAATAGCAGGCAGAAGTTTATTAATTAGGAAAATTGTAAAATTCTTGCAAATGTCATAATATAAATAAGTCTTGAATCTTTCCAAGAAAGTAGAACAGAGGGAAATATAATACATTATCCCGCAAAGCGCAGATCTCTCTACTGCGAAATTGCAGTAGGTTGTTCGTCAACGGCAACAATAAGCGAAATCGTGAAAGCTATTTAAAAGAAACAACGTCAACAATGTCGTAAACGAATTGTTGCAGGGCACGTGCCAGGACAAAAATCGAATCGCGAAGTTTCCCCCCTTCTGACTCTCACCCCGGTTCTCCCTGTTGCTATTAATGGAAAACTCCTGTAGGGTAAACCCGGATAATCCTACGATAGCGGTACATGTCATGTGCCGCGAATGCACAGAAGTCAATATACTACGAGAAGAAAGCTTTTAATAGCATCAGAAGCGAATTTTGTTCGTCACGTTTTCGCGAAATGTAATTTAAATCCTAACACGGATGCAATTGTAACTCAAATTCCATAATATGGTTTTTGACGATTTCTTTTTTCTGTAATATTTCTTATTGGATGTGTCGTGCAACATTTAATACTATATAGCGCCTTCCTTTAAAAATAGTTCTTGCATATAATTTTTATAATTTCTCTGTAGTATAATTATAATATATATAACTATAAAGATTTCTGTGCAAACTGAAATTATATCATATGCACTTTACAAAATTCTACACCGCAATATTAATAATTGGCATAATATTTATTTTACTACATTTTGCGACTTTAATATTAATCATAAAAAATTTTATATGCTTTTATAATATTTACAAGTACCTATATATTTATGAAGATAAAATATTGTATATTGTACGTAATATATGCAAAACAAAATTATAGTAAATTGAAAAACGCGCTCTTATTTAAACGATCAAGTGATAACGTTTGATGATAAGAAGGTATATAAGTCTTTAATTGCTCGTTATTTAAAAGGTAATCGATGGCTGGGAATTGAACGGCGAAATATTTCCGAGCGAGAGCGACCACTCATTATCGATGAAGGAGAGAACGAGCGAATTCTGCGGTAAGAACAGATGGTACAGGAGGACTTTTACAAGTTCGCAGAATGCTGCACTCCTCCAATATAGAATACCTCTACGTGGGAAGGGCTTTGTCGTATCCGCAAGATATCCAAAAAATCCAAGACGTAAGTATTATTGCTCGAATATGACATAAATTTTGGAAAAAAAGCTTAACTTTTTTTTTTATACAAATGTTAAATATATTATATATATCTCTATAAAAGAATATAATCTACAGTTTTATTACATTTTTAAACGAATGTCTCCTCTTCTAAAAAAGAGATGTGAAGTTTATTGTTGTCGCTTTTCCGCGATGCCAATTGGTTCTCTTGCTGCGCTTACTTCATTTGCAGCTGTCATTGTATATTTTGACAGTTGTGTGTATCAAGGAGTTCATAGTGTAATAGTAATAGCCGTAATAGCATATAATGTGTTAAAGCTAAATAGCGCGCGCGAAGTGCGCGTCTATAGTGTCTAGTAGAAATAAAAAAGGAATGAAAGATCATCAAATGATTAATAGAATATATCTAAGGATTTCGTTACACGAGATGTTACTTTTATGTTTGTTTGCATTTTATTTAGATTACATTAATTAGATTACTAATTATATCTTAATTATTGGGCCTTTATATAATATAACATTTTATTTTTAGCGTTGAATTAAAATAAAATGTATTATTTCTAATAATATAAATTTTCCAATAATTTCTTTCAATTGACAGTAATTCTATATTGAAGTATAATCCATTAATAATTCTGAACTTCCTACGATTAACGAAAGTCGGATATGTATCATTAAAATTCAAAATAATGAATGTTGGAAAATCGATGTTACCTGTTCTACATGAAATGGTCGTAATGCATTAACATTGCAAATCCATAGCCATTCATCGTTTTAGTCTTGTAATTCGATTACATCATACAAGTACAGGCTTCACGCTATTCTAAACTTGAATATTGTCTCAACGTCCTAGATATCCTATAGATCAGATTCTGATTAGATCCACCTAATCCATTTCATCCATTTCTGCGACAGATGAACCAGACGTAAATTAGAACACTCGTAAATTAGAACGTGTCAGGTCTAATTCTAGGAAACGGGATGTCTTCCATCATATACTTCCTTTTTAAGTAAAGATAGAGAAGAATGACACGAGAAAATATAAAACGGTTTAATAAGCTATACTTTTTCATGAACCAGTTTACTTCCGCAAACAAATATTTAGGCTGCGTTCAAGGAACTTGCTATTAGCGCTATTGCGTCATTCTATCCTTGTTTTACACCTAATGAGTGATAAAGATAGAATGACGCAATAGCGCTAATATAGCAAGTTCTACCTATACGAACGCACCCTTAGAAAAACAAGTGACTACTTACGAAGAATTAATTAATATATTGACAGGAACGCGAAAGTATTGTATGATGAATCGATTGAACGCGTACTTTTTTTTGCTTTTCAGCCTGCAACGTCTTGTCGGTCAGCACGACTGATCCATTCACGCTTCGCAATTATGGCAGACGGATTAATTGCACCCTCGTGGCAGTGTATCCTGGTGCCGTACGAATAATTGCCCTCGGAATCGGCGGTAGCAGCTCGCATGGTGTCGTTCACACAAGCGAAACCGGCACTTTACGCAAAGTACGTTGTAAAAAATCTTTTTCTTCACGTCTCACGATCCATAATCGTTGTTCTCTTACGCCTAAACATTAATATGTTTCAGACAGTTAAGTAGCTGAAATCACGATTTTTTATTTATTTATACTATATGAAGTTCAAAAATCGAGTTTAATGATAATCCAACCATCATGATTGATTACCTAGTCTGCATGGAATTAAGAATTCTTATCCGCTGTCTATTTTAAATAACCAAGCTTTATTTCAAAAATTGGTGTTTTCATCTTGTTAAAAAGGATCTTTCAATCGGAGATAAAAAAGAATAAACTTTTTTCACCAGAGTCAAACTGTTCTATATCGAAAAACTTTTATGCGCTTTTTCGTTATGGCTATTTTTTTCGATATACAATATTTATTGGGATGTAATCGGTTTATTTTCAGTGCGATGCGAGGAGTCCGCGGGATCAAGTGCAGATTGGAGGCAGCCACGGTTTCGATACGACGAAACTCGACGTAATTGACTCCATCTGCGGCATTGATTCCAAACCCGGTAATGAATCTTTCATACACAGAATCAACGAGTCACAATTTAAAGTGCTGACTCGCTGAATAGAGCGACGTTAATTTCATACATCATTCATATATGTCGTCATTTTTGCAACTTGTATAAATCCATGCATGCTTATACGTATATGATAGGAAAAATACTGCAATGTGTATACATATAGAATATTTTGCCTATAATAAAAAATAAATGTTTTGATTTCAGATATAAAGGAGCTCGTAGCGTACGACATAACAGCGGTACGACTATTATCGAGCGGTTACTACGATAACTCGGTGACGGTGGCAATAAGTCCAATTGTAGACGGTAGTCTATTGGATTCCGCTTCCGGTCTTTAAAGCGACTGCTTCGAACAATCTCGTCATCGTACGTCCGCCGCACTCGCTACTCGCTACTTACGCGTCTGTTCTCGACGCTTAATATCTTCGTTGCGAACGCAACGCCAACATTGGTTGTGTAAAACATAGCGTATCCCTCCGATAGTTTGCAGATTATTTATGTATTTGTGTTACACATGCTAGAAGACAGCGTAGAATATCACACACACACACACTGTGTGTGTGATATTCTACGCTGTCTTCTATATGTATATATATATATATGTGAGCGAGAGCTGAAGATGAATTCTGTCAAAGACTGATTATTCCAATTATTCTCTTCTCGTGTTCTTCTACTAATCTACTTCATCAACGTCATTATTCATATATATTTCGTGATATTTCTCATTATAATTTTTCATAAGAATTATTTATGCTTACTGCTATGTCTAATTGATTCTTTTAATCGTGTTTATCATTAAGCATTTAACATTTAAACAATAATTTAATAGTATCGTTAAATGTGTTGTATCCACATATAAAACTTTTATTAATGCAGATATAAATCTATATATATATATATATATATATATATATATAATTCAACATTTTATTTTATATTAAATCATAAAATCTTTAAAATGGAGCATTTTACTTATTACTTTACTATAATTATAACTTCTACATTAATTAATATTATTAAAAATGTAATTGTTTTATTTTATGACTAAAAGTGAACATGTTTTAAATGAAACAAATATGTGAAACGGTAGACACATGACATTGCAGCTTAATATGTATTTGTATTTATTTAAGTTAATAAATAGTCGAAAGTAGATATATTTATCGCTTAATAAATGTTCTCAACCGTTAAGAACGATGATGTTATGTACGACAAAGCGGCTTAAAAAAAATATATATAATAAATTTGTGTTAATTGCATCAATTTGACAAACGGTAGTATATTTTGTATAAAAAATTCAAGCGTAGAGATAATAAATTAAATTAACTGGACATCTCGAAATGTAATCTAAAAACGTCTAATTTCGGACAAACATGACGGTGATGACGGTGACAAACCTGGCATTTAATATACTGAAGATGTAGCGGAGAATTAATCAATGGTGATGGTAATATAAGATATCTTGAGACGAATTTTTGTATTATTCTTGTTGTTGATTAATAAAATTCTCATTGAGTACTATTCGTGTGGACAATTTGGCCAACGGTACACACATACATACACCAACACAAATACATACACGTACTACATACGACACGATGAGTATGTATATATACATTACCAAAAACAGTCGTGTCTCTGGTCTTCACTCGATGTTTTTACATGCGTTCGATATCCAATAGGAGATTAAATCTCCTAGGGATTTTAGTATAGATGCCGCTTTTGTTCCTAGAAAACAAATCTTTCTATTGAACCTCGCTCCTCGTCGTCGCGGTCGCGAACGTCGCGGTGTGATTGGTGCGAATCACGTAGTAAAATATTCCATAAATGACATGACGATCAGACGTCAGTCAGACAGAAAGAGCGAAACATGGCGACGTGGTGTAGCGACTGTAGCGCAAATTGTTTTTAATTTCATCATTTACAAGTAATCGGTGTTCAAACGCAGCAAGGCTCCAGCTTACTGTGCCGAATAGCTGAGGAAGCATCTCTGAACGTGATATAAATCGTAGAAATATGAATTACAATCATTCGAACGCGCGCCGAGGTGAGCGTAATAACCTGCGAATGGCAGATGTGTAAACTTGCTCCATGTTTTCCGTGTATAATTTACGTGTGTTTGATCGTCGATATTTACGATATCCTATAACCCTTTCTTATAGAAACGATAAACGATGTAGCGCGGAATAGCTTGGTTGCATGGGTTAGTCTTAACGAGTAATATCGGTAATTACGTGTAATAGGTCTGTTCTTTAGCAGCTGCACTATACGAAGAATACTTTCTGTACTTAAAAAGAAATAGGCATATAATTAGAAGGAAAAAAAAAAGAGGAAAATACTTCAAGTTCAGCTGCAAAGAACAGAGAAATAATTCCTGTATTTCAAATAGCATATGGATAAAATTATTAGCTTTGTCAACGTCCAGTCTAATGTAATAAAAATAAAAATAAGAATGTTAATTTTATTATCGCTGTCAAATAGCGTATGGTTAAACTAATTTTATTGTCGTTGCTTTCATTTTCTATAAAGATAAATTGTTCATTGACAGGGAAACCAAAGAGATTATTAGATCCGTCAGCTGGCTTGTCCGCGCCAACTCCTCCAATGGCACAACATCCATATATGTATAACCAACAGGTAAATTTTATAAAATGTATGCCGAACCTCCGCTTAGCTAAGTGCAAAGTGGCAATTGAATGTGATCGGTTCTTACCTTTGGATCCAACCAATTACACTTAATTGCTACTTGGCGCTTGGCCAAGCAGAGGTTCGGCAAAACACAGCCATTTAGTTTGCGTCAACATTTTTGCTTTTATATATGTCTTTATAACCACTGGCGTTTGAAAGTTCCCAGACGCTTGCAGAATTATTTAGCAGAATTGTATATACAGAATATTTGTAAATATTGTTTTTTATAATATATTCGTAAATTGTTATTTTTGTGCTCTTTTACTCGTCACTTGCTATTCCTGGAAGAGATGTACAAATTCGTGAATCTATTGCAAAAAATCAATGTTCACCAACATTTTGTATGTACAATTCTGTACAAATCTAAATAAGGCAAGTGTCTGGGAACAACTTTCCGATGGCAGTGTCCAGTGTATGTATCACAGAGTTCACATGTTACGTCAGATTTTTTATCAATTAACTTAATCCTAGGTGCCCATGAATAATGGTGCAATGCCGGAATATGGCTTCAATGTTCCTGGTCAAGGGCCAACGCCATACGGATTTAATCCTCAGATGACCAATTATCCACCCAGCGATAATCAAGGAGGGGAGTTTGCGAGTCCACAATTTGCTACGCAATTCTTGGCTCAGCCAGTTGTTACAGATATGGCTGTACAATATGGAAATGCATTGGTCGGTACCGGAAAACAGCATCTCGAGAAATATGTGCCAGTTACAGCGTTGAAATATTACTTTGCTGTAAACACCGATTACGTCTTCGCAAAATTGATGCTGTTGTTCTTCCCGTTTACACATAAGGTAAGCTTCAGGAGGAGACATTGTTTGAAGATGGAGATGAATATATTGCACGGTTGAAACAATTTGATTGTTATTTTTGTTTTATATAGAAATAAATTTTATAAAGATCAATAGAGAGATATCATTTCGATCGATAGAGATATCAGCTACGCAAAGTCAATAATAATTCTTTGTTATAGGACTGGTCCGTAAAGTACGAGCAAGATGTACCGTTGCAACCGCGATACGAAACTAACGCACCTGACATGTATATTCCTACAATGGCGTTTTTCACTTACGTTGCTGTGGCAGGACTAGTTTTAGGGATGCAGGAACGTTTCACCCACGAACAACTAGGTATACTAGCTAGCTCCGCTCTTGCTTGGGGTTTGATCGAATTGCTCGTTCACACTGTGAGTTTGTACGTGATGAATCTTCAAACGAGTCTAGCAACGTTCGACTTGCTGGCGTATTGCGGTTATAAATATGTCGGTGTCAATGCGGCACTGTTGATATCGTTGTTATTTCGGAAGTTTGGTTACTACGTGACGCTACTGTACTTCAGTGCTTCTCTAGCTGTCTTTCTAATGCGATCGTTAAAATTAAGAGTCATTCCACAAGGCCATAGTTCGTACACAGCCTCTGGTAATAAAAGGCGGCTTTACTTTATATTGTCTTTGGCTGGTGTCCAACCTGTTCTAATGTGGTGGTTGTCGTATCATCTGATTTAAATAAAGATGTAGAAAAGCTATTATAACACAGCGAGAAAAGGAAAAGAAGGAAGGAAGGAAACGGAGGAAACGTGTATATTTATTATTTGGTTACTAATATCACCTGTACATTTTTTGTAATAAAATCCAACACGATTATATTATCACTTAGATATATGTATGTATAATAACTAATAACGTATCAGTACGTTATTATTATTTGACGGATAAAGGGATCTCGTCTTTTGTAATGGATGTCAATCTTGTTAAAACAAGGTATAATTTTGTGAAGACGTTAAGGAATTTTGGTTAAAAAAAAAAAATCCCTTGAAATAAATTTTTCTATCAAATATATCGAGTGGTGTTTCAAAAATCGGTAAGATTCAATCTTATCGATCATCATCTTTCCATTTCGAGCGTCGGTAATGTTTAATTACAATCGAAATTACCTCGTATCGAACTTGCGAGATGTCGCGACATTTTCCTCGGTGATTCTAGGAATTTTCGTTCCGGCTGATCGCGCCGCGCACGGACCTGGGACAAACGTGGCGCCGCCCGCGCCGCTGGTGTGCCACGGTCGAATTCGGAATCATCGGCTAGCTCGGCGCTCGCGGCCTCCCGCGTACCCGTGTTGAGCCGCCGCTCTTCACCACGGTGACCGGTGACGGCGGTCGGTGATGGTCATTGATAGTCGACAGTCGACTGCTGTCGACTGCGAGCCGCGAGACGCGGTGAATCGTAGGTGATCGTAGGTGTTGCGTGTGTCTCGCGGGCCGCCAGGGCCAAAAATGGCGGAACGGACGAAGGTGACGGCCCCGACCACCCGGCCCGTTCCCATGAAGCTGTTCGCCACCTGGGAAGTGGATCGCACGCCCCCGAATTGCATACCCAGGTAACGGACGGCGCATTTCGCGACGATTACTCCGGAGTCCGGCGGCGCGGCGGGGCGGTTGTTCGACCCCCGCGGCGCGGCTCGGCTCGCCTTGGCATTCTTCGACGTTATGCGTTATGGTGGACGCTAAGTAACGTTTCTCCAACTGCGGAGACGACGCCCGACGGACGAGCGTCTAGCGTTTGCACGCCCTCCCCCGTGCTTGCTCGCTCGAAGTGTTTGTTTTGCGACAATTGCGACAATTGCGACGCCCGTATTTGCGAATGAACGCGGACACGTTGCGTCCTTCTTCGCAGTTGAGTCACAGTCGTATGACACACGCACACGCGTCGCATCTCGCATCCACTTGTGACTCCGAAACGCCTGCAACTGTCAACAGAATCTGACAGATCCGCGCTCGTCACTCGTCACGTTCGCGATGAATGAGAGATTGAGAAAGGCGAAAGGCTCGTCTTCCGCAATCTTTGATAATATTACGTCGCACTTTGAAGTTTTACTACAAGCAGAAAGAAATAAAAAATTAATAAATAAACAAATACAATCTTCCATTGATCAGTACGTAATCTTCAAACATGTTTAAATTTTTGCCCTCTCTCTAAAAAAATATGTAATGATATATTCTTCAGAAATAAATCATAGTTTTGAGAGAAATTTCTTGGTGTTGCATCGAATAGATTTCAACAGATTAATAGTAAGTAATTACTATACTCAAGATGTTGTAGAAATATTCCTGTGTTTTAAATCCATTGTCCAAAGTCTAAATAAAAAAAGAACCACGTTGCGCCACGTTGCGCCACGTTGCGCCACGTTGCGCTTCACATTAATTCGGAAAGTAAGTCGTTCTAACAATAAGAAATAAGATACGAGAGCGTTATTTTGTAATGTTCGAAAGTATATGTAGCAAACGTTTTTTATCTATCATATATACAATTTACTACTATTACTTAAAATGCCTTGTATTGTCGGCGATAAGACCGTCGAGTATATATAAATGAAAATAGGGCGTTTTTAAGCCCGTCCGTGTGAACGCGCGAGATCGGTGAGATGTTATAGTTATAATACCGCGAAATTCTTATCTATAGTTTTAGATATTCACAACGCCAACTTTTAAATGCCTGTTTCGCGCGAAAGCAGGGATGTTTGTACGTTCTTTTCACTATAAATACCTTAATCGATTTGGGGGATCGACTGTAAAGTTATATCGTGCCGCGTATATACATATATCTTTATAATCTTTATATATATGTGTAGATATGTGTGTGTGTGTGTGTGTGTGTGTGTGTGTGTGTGTGTGTGTGTGTGTGTGTGTGTGTGTGTGTGTGAGACTAGCGAACCGCGAACGGCATGTGACGAAATGATGATTACTGTATTTTTGACTTGCAATTACTGCCAAATTACGATGGCCGGCGCACGTGTTTGGCAAAAGTCAGCGGTTAATTTGGTATAAATTCGGATGCACGACGCGACAGTCCGACTACGAAATTAACGTTGCCATCGCTGGTTACAATACTGTCGATTTCCAACAAGTTTCTAAAAAAGATTTTTCGAGGCGCCTTGGATACGTGATATTATACGTATACGCCACGAGCAAAAGTATAAATATAACGGCGAGATAGGGTATGTAAGTAATCGAAATAACACTCGATATCACGTTTAACTACGCATGCACATTTCAAACGCCTGTTCTGCGCTTAAACTAAATTTATACTAAATGATTATGACGCTCATCTTCAATATGGTCCGGTCTCGCAGGGATCTTAAATATCCCAAATCTCCCAAATACTTGTCCGTACGTTCGAGCAATTTTGTTACTTTGGATCGATTATTCGTAAGCGCTTTTATCGGAAATATTTTTTTTCTTACCATTATTCGGAATAATCGATACATACGACGATAATGGTAGTTGTGGTGTGAACGTACTGTGATAACGACAGGGTATATATTTTATTGGATTTTAATACGCGAGAACATTGTTCGGTCTAGAAATAATATATTCGTATGATTCGGATAATTCGGACAATTTCCGATAGAACGCGTACCGAAAGGATTCAAGTTTTTTAAATACCGCTGACAACAGATCAAATCCAGATTTAGTTATTTTTCGCGAATCGATCATAGGTATTATCGCAAACGAAATCGTCATCGTGCACATGTAACACGTAACATATGTATAAAATAAATGCACGCTCGAGTGATAACCGTGTGCCACCTGTAGTTTCTGCTCTCGCCGGCTATATTTAGCACTCGCCCCCCAACGCCCCCGGAAACCCTCTTCATAAATAACGATAACCGTCCTTTTCCCCACCGCATGTTTCCACTTGGTATAGGCTCTACCGGGCGTATCATCGAGAAGTAAATTATGTACGAAAGGAGATCGAACGCAGTAAGGACCTATTGACCGTAAAAGAAAATTTATTTCATAAAAAGACTTATACACAGCTGCTATTTTAACAGTATATACTTCACTTTCTCACATCATCCTCCTCGACGACGGGTTATTTCGACGTTTATTATCGTACAACGTTATTACTTTTTTTATTCCGTCGAAGAACATCATCGTTATAGTGTCATTCCCCGCCAAAGTTATCTCCATTAGTTTTCTCTAGCTCTGATAATTTTTTGGAAAAAATTCTTTTAATCGATTTTATAGCTTACGCGATGAGCGTGCTCGAAAATATCTTCTCATCGGAATTTTTCAAGAGAATTCCGAAGTCTATTACGTGGCTCTTTATCCATAAAAGCCACAAAATTGATGACGGGTCGTATTAACGACCTTGTTTTTTTACACGCAGAAATCTCTGACGCAAGGGGCAATTCGGATATCCAGCCTTGGCGGGATTAGTCTCATTGACTTTAAACCGGAGTAACGCGACGATAAGCAAAATCGATGATAACTCGTGTAGAGATACAACACTTTTTTTTTATTTTTCCATGAATCACCTTTTAAATTTTGTCGCATACGCGA
Organism: Temnothorax ravouxi; assembly: GCA_030770255.1. Classification (NCBI taxonomy): domain Eukaryota; kingdom Metazoa; phylum Arthropoda; class Insecta; order Hymenoptera; family Formicidae; genus Temnothorax; species Temnothorax ravouxi. The sequence goes on from JASTWP010000375.1 coordinate 146,028, forward strand.
TATCTTGGCACATATACGATAAATACAATCGGCCCTTATCTTCTGAACGACCTTTGTATTGTACCTTATAGACTTAGACGTCTCAATTGTCATGCCAGTCGTTCCCTTCGAGAAAGAAATTATATTGATCGATATCATCTATTCATACCCTTCATAGCTTTCCGAAGTGCATACTCAATAGTCTACATCGCGAGACAGAGACACATTGGTCGTTACATTTATCTTTGTTTAACTCTGAGTAAACAGTCTCTTTGAATTGTGGTTAATTATTTACACTTATATGCTGCTGAATATATATTTCCGAGATTTCTTCTAGGCAATCTATGGAACAAACCTTAAAAAATATCTTAAAATCTTGAATCTTTATATACATATCTCACTTTAGTTTTGCTTTATTTTTAGGCTGTGTTCCTTGACATTAACTCGATTAGTGATACTCCGACCGCTCGGCTCGGACCTAGCGTCCATCAGCATCGCGGTCAAGATGCAGAGCTCCAAGAGAACTTTGCGTTCGAACGAGATGGCTATACCGCCCGGCGGCATACTCGACACGGAGCTGGAATTGCAATTTGCACTTCAATATCCGCATTTCCTCAAGAGAGACGGCAACAAACTTCTGATATTATTGCAGAGGCGCAAGCGATACAAGAATCGCACGATGCTCGGATACAAGACTCTCGCGGAAGGAATCGTTAACATGGCACAAGTAAGTCTGGAGTTTCACTTTATTCCATCGAAAACAAAATAATTTATTTTTTCTTTAAAGTTGGTATAATTACAATAATAACTCTTATAATAAAGAAATAGATCAATAGATCAATATAGATTATATCCTAATAGCATTACAAAATATATTTTCCGACAAAGATGAAGACGTATCGCGTCGAGATATTGCATCGGACATAAAATTGCCTTGCCATTGCCAACGATGATCATTTTTTACAGGTGTTGCAGAAGCAAATGGACGTCGAGTTGGAACTCATATCAGATAAGGCGGAAAAATACGGTGGTTACTCGGTTCCACTGGCACGCGTGAGCGTTGTCGCTCTGAGTTCTCAGCCGGTTGATCACGATAAAAGACTGACGAACGATCTTAATGAGAGGCTCTGTCCGGAATTCAGTGACGAGGAGGAGGAGTTTAGCTCGGAGGGCGAGGCGGAGGGCAGCGACAGCGAGCCTACGTTGGAGGTGCATAGGCGGAAGAGTCGCGGGAAGATTCCAACGAATGCCAGGGTGCGCATAATATTTCCATTCAGCTTCAGGCGGCCTGGTCGGTCTGGTCTCTCCGTTGCGTCTATATTTGATTCCGATGTTTATTGTGTTTTGCAGCAAAGAAATTTAAAGCAAAAGTTTATAGCTCTACTAAAGCGGTTTAGGGTATCTGAGGAGTTGGAGCACGATCAAGAGGAGATCGGGCAGAAACTTTCAGGTATATACGATACTATATGAACGAAATTATGCAGGAAATCAATATAACAGATCCAACTTCGATAAAACTTAGTCGATTAATATTAATAAAAGTTTTTCTTGAAACTTTTTCTTGAAACTTTTTACATATTAAATGCAATTTTGAAAACGTTAAATAAATGTTAATCGGAATTACGATTTCTAAAACAAACAAAATATTTATTGAAAGTCTTTCCATGGTTTTGTTAAGGTGGCGATATGGAGATAGAAGAATTGTTCGACGAATTAGAAGATTTATCAGACAGTGGGCCAGAATTGGATACCATGTCTGTTAGTAGTACACCGAAGCCATCGCTAAGACCGTTTTTCAGTTCTAGTCGATCCCTCCTTGCGCCACCTCATTCCGGTAAGTCATTGCATAATTCAATCGTTCGCGTACTCTGATAAAATGTGTGACATATGTGTGATACGTGGCAAGGTATTTTATTGATACTTGAAACTAGCTCATTGTGCTGATGTTGCGATGTAATATTTGAGTAATATAGACATGTTAAAGGCTGGCGTTTAAGCAAATTGGTATTGTTAAGTTATATATAACGCCATACGGTAAGGAAGATACATTACGTTTCAAACTCATCATATTCTGGCTTTCGCTCTAGGCTATTGGTTATTACACTTGTTAAATAATCACTTTTTGCAGTTAAACGTCATTTTATTGAAATTTCCAAACATATGTCTTTAATTTTAACATATGCCTTTAGTTATTCTCTCTCTCTCTCTCTCTCTTTCTCTCACGCATATTTTTGAAAGATTAATATTATTAACACTTGCTGCGCGTTAAATAAAATAATAAAAACGGGAAAGAAAACAAATTTAATTTCTATTATTACAGTGTTATATTTATGTCATATTGACAATGTCATATTGTGATAACACAATAAGAAATCTTTTTTATATAAAAAGACTTTTAAAAGTTATAAGGTCTCTCTTTTCTTTATATAATATCTTGAACAAAAGCGATAACTATTATGTTTATTTTTAATGTAAAAAGAAAAGTACGGTATCATAGGAAACTCATCTTTCGTACCTATACTTTTAATCGCGAACAATGAATGAAACTCAGAGTTGAAATTAAGATGTGTTTTTCTCATTCTTACTAGTTTTCGTACTTGAAAATATTTAAAAAAAATGATAATCTGCAAATGATACACACGGAGATTATAATACTGTTATAAATTATATATTATATATTCATATAACATACTATGCTTGAAAGAAGAGATTTTAATAATTCCATAAAAATGAAGAATTTTTAACTGCCAAAAGTGCGTTTATTATTTACAATTTAATTAAACTATTGATGTTTTGGCGAAGCAGCATGACTGTTGCAATTTAAATTCTTCTTTTACCGGTTCGTCCAAAGTTTTCATTCAAAGTTTTCAACTGATTATTTAATATAAGAATTTTTTTTTAAAAGTAATTAAGTGTAAACATATGAATATCGATATATATATATAATGATACGTGCTGACATTTGAATATTAATGTGTATGCGTTACGTTATCAATATATATATATATATATATATATAATATATATATATATATTTATATTTATATATTTATATATTCTGTAAAATGTTTATTACATGATATGTTGAATTTGTAGCTAAATACCAACTAAACTTTTTTGGAAAATTTTGGCTGAACATTAGTGTTAAAAAACACTATCTGAATAGCTATTAATTATCGCGTTCGATGTAAAATATCACAGGCTATCTTTTTATGATTATTACAAATAAAGACAAAATTTTTCCATACTTTATCGTTCACTAGGATCCGTTATGCGACAGGTAGGATACTGATATTTAATTCCTAAGTATGGAGAAGAACGGTGAGCTTCCTTTATTTTTTGTCTTATGTCTTATATTAATGCAGAATAGTGTATTTCTTTTAGCTATAAGCTAAAGAGGGATTGCAAAAGCTTTGACTTTAATTTTTTAAGAGCGCATAAATAACGCAATTATATAATTTTTTCATTAAATTTATGTTATGGGAGAGACGAGGAGGCTGAATGGATAACCATAATTATTTATGTTGAGCAAAGGCTTCTAGCCTCTCACTGCTGTCATTGGATTATGATGTCAAAAGCGAACGGAAAGATCTTATGAATCTTTTCTTGATTATAACATATTGAAATAAATTAATTTTCTGCATGTCTTATTTTATTATATTAAACGGAATAAGATTAATAAAATGTGACGTAGACTTTTTTATTTGTGGTTTAACAGATAGTTGTAAACCTTAATTAACTTAAACTCATAGGAGTTTTTGCTTTTAATGTCGTAATTCGATATGTCTGAGAAGCGCTAATATATCGTCATTGTCTAAGGATTAGGGTCTTAAAAATTCCATAGCTTACTCAGATTCAGATCTTCTGAACTAAGTGAAAGTCTGGTGGGTTGGCTTTGCACTGTTGCATGTTACGATTCGATAGTAGTAATCAACGAGGACACTGGAACTATCTCAGCGACTACCACGTGTCAACAGCCCGCGGGTCAGTCGACTAAAGAGAAACACCGTGTCGGACACACAACTCCAGGTATGTAAATATCAATCAATTTTGGAGTTCCTAGTTTCTATGAAGACCGAATGGTTGGAAACGATACGATTTTAAGGATTCCGCTTCTTATCAAACAGCACGTATTTTGCGTTTGGATATAGCATGCGATGTAAGAGAGGCATACATATATCGTTAAAGATGATCCAATAGAGTCCACAAATGTTTCTTGAAGTAATATTTAACTTAATCTTTTTTTCTTTATGATACAGTCAATATGAATTAATAGAATCTTCAGATTAAACAAGCAACTTGTTAAAAAAATTATATATTGTATTTGTAATAATGTCAAGGAAATATTGAAAGCAATTCAGCAACAATAATTTTGTAGATTGGAGAAGAAACTCCAGCGCATGAATGACCTTGCTAATCGACAGAAGCTTGGTGTTTCAATCACATTTGGTAATTAAGTGACTTCGCGATTTACACTTATACGAGCAAAATCTATAATTTTATATATATATATATATATATATATACTTATATAAATTATACATTCAACTTTTCCTTTAATAATGCAACATATCGTTCTAACGTAGCCAAATGCAAGAATAATCGAAGTGGCACGTTACTTTCGTTTCTCACTTGTTCAAATATAAAATCAAATGCCTCTATATGTAATCAACTTTCCTCTTTCTCTTTCTCTCTTCCCCCTTCTCTTTTTCTCTTTCTCTTTCATATATATGTGTGTATTTACACACTTAGCATGTTTTCCTTAATTTTGTATATCTTCTATTATTCTTACATTCCTCTCTAAAATACTATTTCGTCGAAAAGATACAAATATGTATCAATGTATACAAGTTCCGGCGATAAAAATAAATTTGTGTTAATATTTAATTTTTTTGCAGTTATTATACAATTTTTTTCAAGTACAATTTTTTCCTTTCCGTTTAAAAGAACTCGCCGTAGTACATGTATCTATAATGTGCGAGCCTGTTTTTCCTTTACATACGCTGTGTGTCTATTTACGGCTTCTTATGTGTAATCTTGTTAGACTTCGATCTGTGGTACTGGCCTGTATCTCTCTATCTACTCGTATACGTACGTATTCTTTATTCTGTCAATCTTACAATTAGTCATGTATTCTGCTTCTAATAACGTTGCGACTTGCACATCATCTCACGAGTTCACCTCTTTGTGTCATTTGCAATAACACCCTGTAATAAATGCTACGATTGTGTGACATCGATAAATTCGTCTTAATTTGTCTGAAACTTGATAATTGTCACAGATAATTGTCATTTATCGCGAATCAAGATATATACTAGGTGCCATGTATTGTACATCTTCGCAACTGAAATGAACATTTCGAAATTGACATTTCAAAATGTCAAACGCATCGAATCTGGATATTCGTTATTTTAAAACTGCGTCTGATATTTATAAGTGTTTGATATATATATATATATATATATATATATATATATATATATATATATATGTCACAGTAAAAGCGTGAAATCAGTTTAGTAAATGTATACACTTACTAGTCAATGTATGCATTTACTAGTCAATGTATACATTTACTAAATTTTATGTTTCAAATTTATATCTTTTAATAAGTAACATCATTATCACACTGATACAGATTGGGTTGGGTTAGATAAGTTTTTTTGAGACGTGGGGGACGCAGCCCCCCACCCCTCTATCTCACTATACACTCATATATACTTATAAATTAGAGCTCTTGTAAGAGTATGCATTACTGAATTTCACGCTTTTATTGTAACGTACATACGAAATGAAATAATAATAATAATTTTGATGAATTAGTACTCAAATGTAATTTGTTCGATTTAAAAGTGCAAAAATTTCAAATATATATGATACCTAGTGTATTTTTCGTGAATAATTTAATATAGGCACATTAATTGTGCTTTTCTTCACTGTACACTTGTTCCATTTGAATATTTATACAGAGTCTTTCAAAACCACCGATATTCCACATTTGATCATAAAACTAAAGAAAAGAACGATATTTTTAATATTGTGATATATCTATAATTCTTATATTATGTTGATTGAAAATTAACTTAAAGTTTAATTAAACTTTAAGAATTTGAATGGACAAAACAGCTTGTTCTTTGAGTAATTTAAAATATATTTTAATATAGCACGTGTAATTAATCACAATTCGCCGAACACCTGTACAATTTTACTTTGAAGCTTCTTTGCCAATGCATTTGATTAAGTGTTATGTGAAATAAAGGAGCTTCTAAGATATATACCGGTGATTTTGAAACACTTTGTGTACTGTTTTATAAACCTTTTAAGTTGCATATCCCTATAGACAGTAATGAAATTTTATTGCAGAACGTGGGGTGGACAGACAGAGCGATGACAGTTCTCGAAGAGCCGACAGTGATTCTCATCCTGAAAATTGGACAGATCACGAGGCGAACGATCCACCGAATTATGTGGCGAGTTCCCCGCCAAAATCAATGGAGCAGCCTAATAAGAGCGAAAGCTCCGAGAGAAGAAGTAGACTCTTTGCGCGTGATAGAGGAACGCCTGGCAGTAATAAATCTAAGAAACACAGTCTGAGCGTGGATTTGAAACCCTCTTCCGAGTTAAACACAGAGGTATGTGGGTAATAATGTCGTTTATTTCGTCCGCTATTCTGCATGAATCATCAATACTCAATGCCTTTAATGCCTTTCATTTTTGATCTAGGAATTAATGATGCCAAGCATACGGAATTCTTGATTAAAATATTTAATTATATTCATTAATTTCAGCCGAGAAAAGCTTTAGTCGAACAGCTAAGTCGAGTGTTACCAGATGATAGTTTACCGGAGGCTGTGTCGCTGGTATCCATAGCCGATCCTGGTGGTGCTGTACTTGCTGCAAAACTTCAAGAAAGAAACCATAAAGTTCTGACAACCGCCTCTCCGGCTGACATCCGTGCGACATTCACGTGTTTGGTCACGCGAATACAAAAATTGTAATTATCATATCCCTTAACGCTTATCCCTCGATTCCACTTCTTATCACAAAATATGGGTCTTTTTCTTTTATAATCAACTTCATCTAAAATTATTAAGATTTTCTCTCAATCCTTTATTTTTATATCAATTACACATACACAAAATGAAAGCATTGTTGCGCGTTTTGTATTTCTCATTTAAAGATTATTTTTAAGAGAAGAAATATAAAGAAAAGATTTCCACATATGTTAAATGTAAATTTTTATGTTCAGTTGCAACAGTTCTGCAAAACCACCAGCACCTATAAAGGTGATTATCGCTGGCGGGGACAGTTTCATAAACGCAGTTCTCCGTCATTATGTCGACTTGTTGAGCTTTAGACCGCCAGATTGGCAGAACTACATGAAATTCTTAGTGGTACCGCTCGGTTCAAATACATTAACGAGATATCTCGGTTCTATCGACATCAAGTATTCAAAGTTATTTGGAGAAGAATGGAAGGAGCTTTTAGAGAGAGAAAGTGGAGGATCGAGCGAATATGCAGCACGAGTATCGGAATACCTGGCCACAGCAAATACGGTTTTACTATTACCCATAGCAGAAGCTATGGTTACGTACAGGTAATAGATATAAACATTTTTTTTTTAACGGACCTGAACAGACATATTGGAAAAAAATTGATTATATTCGTAGGGAAACAGACGACAGTAGCCAAATCTTTATTCCCTTTATAAATGACGTTCGTGTGGGTTGCCCAGACAGCAGTTCTTCCGCATCCGTCGATCTGGAAGAGAGTAATATTAGCATGTCTGGTTCTCCGCCTTCTTTACCTCCTCCAAGTTTGCCTGTTCCAACTCCCGGAAAGTTAACACCACCCAGTAGTCCTAACGTGGGCCAACCGGCAAGGGAAGGATGGGAACCAGTGGAGCTACAGCTGGATTATTGGAGTAAACAGACTCAAGGTGAAAAGGGAAAGAGTACGTTACGTCAAGCATTCAGAGCGTTGCACGTGCAAAGACTTCCCTCATTAGGCGAAGTTCCCGGACATCACTTATCTATGAATTTTACGACAAAAGAGAAAAAGCAAAAAAGTAAGAACGAAATTTAACTAGATTTTTAATTATAGAAAAAGATAAGATTAATTTTTGTGTTAATCTCTCCGGGACCGGAAGCCTAATATTAGGCGCTGGAATGGCGCCGTTTTTTTTTTTTCGTAGTTCAACTCACTGACAAGAACAAAAATGTTCTAGCACTAAAACTAAAAAGGTCGTCCAAAAAAGGGGCCGGTCTTGTAGAGGTTAAAGAATTAAAATATGTAATATAAGATTGAACTTTAAGAGAAAATTATTCTTTTTCAGTAATGAGATTAGGTAAAAAGAAGGAAAAAGAAAAAGAAAATGAACCAAAAAGTCAATCGGTGGACGGTGTGACACGCCTCATATGTTCTGCGAAAACACACAACATTCCATTAAGAGGTGAAATTTTTTTATTAAGTAGATTTTTATTATAAAAAAATTGTTTAATGTAAATTATTAAACATACATATTACGTTTAGTATAAAGTGAAATCAATCTAGATTCGAATGCTGTAAAAATTGTCCTGCAAAATACTCCCTTCTCTCTTCTTTTCTCATTAATTTAATTAATGAGTAATTATTCATAACATATTCGTAATTCATTAATAATTCCATTAATCACTTAATAGTGATATTATTCTTACTACAGTGAGCATTGACGGTACCGAGTGGTATGGTGTAAAATTCTTCCAACTGTCAGCGCAATGGCAAACGCACATCAAGACGTTTCCAATAGCATTATTGGAATATAATCCACAACAACAGATTTCGACTACTACATAAATTCAAGTTATTAAAATGAAGGCTTCTAGCGATTTGCGTATTTTGCAGCATCGTCAATAACAATAACATTTGACTCGTTTTATATGCATATCCAATAACCATCAACCTCTTAAGACTGTTCAGTAAGAATTAGAATTCAGTAAATGCTATGAATTTCCATATTCGAAATGCACGTTACATTCATTTTATTATTTGGTAATAGCGATGAAGATATTTGAACATTAGGGATTTCCTATGTCATTTAAAGAAATATATATATAGTTGCGCGTGATAAACATATATTGTATTCACGATTTATGCAACACATGCCCATAACAGACTTGGAAAAAATTATGTTCTATAAAACATAATCTATATATACGTAACTTTTATAGAGATTTCTCGATAAGTATATAATTTTATCCCACCAACATGAGATTATACAAATTACATATATTTGTTCGCGACATATCATAATTAGAACGAGATGTTCCTTTATATAGAGATTTTGCTGGTTATGGGAATGCTGTTATTGAAATTATCTGTTTGCGACATATGATTTATGATGACACATCGCTTGCTCTATAATAAATTCAATAAATACTAAAATATCTTTAAATATGGGATTGGGATATACTGTAAATTTAAATTTTATTTAATGAAAATGTAATTTCAAAAATTATATTTTTTATTACTTTATATTCTCTTTGCATTTATATATTAATGTTTTTTTTTCTACTTTTATAATTGTCAATTTATATGAATTACCCAAATAATCCACACCTCATTATTTAGAGATATTTCAGTATTGTATTAGAGAAATGATGTATAATAAAATATCATTGTTTTTTTAATATAATATTTTTATCATCCTTGAACGAAGGACGATTCCATTGCAAAATCGATACGCTATTATTTTTTATTTAAATTATGTACATATGTACGTACATATAACATGTGTATGAGTTATGTAATCTGTTACCATTTTTTATTAACGTTAAAATGGCTTAAAAAATTATTTTTGATAAATGTCTAGTAAAAAAATATGTGTTTGTAAATTTTGTGATACCAATTTTCCGAAACAGCTTGAATGTTGTAAGTGATGTATCCTCTCTTGCTATTATTAGTACTTTATCCTCCTATTAAACCATTGAACATTTTTTCAGTATTTTGAGTACTGAAATATTAATTTAGAACAGGTTATATAACTCATACTGTATATATCATTATATATATCATTATTTTATTACAAATTCTGGATTTTAATGTGCAAAATACAAGGTCAGAGGTTCTGCTGCTGTAGAATGCTAATAATGGTCCTGTTTTTTTTTTTAATCCAATGCTCACTGCATTGGATTATGAAATCAGAAACTAAAAACTTATATAAATATGACTGTTAGACTCGTTAACTTGTAATCTATTTGCTGAAAGTCAAATATGGAGTAAAAAACTTAAAACAATTTTAGAAAGATACTGGTATAATTATCTTCTGAAAGGATTAAGAAACAATATTGTTAATGTAAACATAATCCTAATCAGCTTTTTGACTGCTATCTTTATTATTTGATAAAAAGAGCGACAGTATAGGTAGTAAAGTACTGTTTTTAGCGACGTAGTTGTCGCTTTGACTGCCTAATGCCAAATTAAAAAAAAAAATGCCTACTCGATTTGTTTCCAAATATAAAAAGGGAAAAAATACTCTTTAACGGCATCCTCTAATTTTAGTGCGACTAAAACGATGGCACTGGTGATTATTGTATCTTGCCAAAGTATACAAAGTAGCAATGAAATGTCTCCGTTTGCGCTCCTCTTTTTGCTAGTCTACAATTAATTGTTAATGCACATCGAGTGATATACGTAGTTGTACATTTTACATCTTTTATGCCTGATGACAAACAATGCCGTTTGTACAACCTACCGAGTGTGAAATACTAATTTCTGATATATCGAAAATGATATATTAAGTAACGTGTGGCCATAACAACGTAGTCTTTGACGAAGAAACTCGCAGCAGCGAATGAGATATGCGACATTACACAAAGAATCCGCAGTTTAAAGAAAGTGAGCCTCGTGAGGGATATCAGGTATAATGTATAATGTATAATGTCGTACGCTAATAGATTTCGGATTCTAGTCAAAATATGAGAGTGAGTGCTTCATTGTATGATCAATGCGCGTTAATGATGGGACGAAATAAAAAACAAATACCACTTTACCTGGTTCAATATCTGTCGTATGTTTGTACGTTATTGCAAACGACCGTTAGCACGTTTGTCAGGTTTGTCGCGGAAAATTCTCATTTTTATTTTGTATATTGCGAGTTTTATCACATATCGACAAACCGGCTCAAAGTTTACAATAATTACAAGACGTAACTAATATATTGAAGCTTTTCGTAAAATAAAAAATTATTAGATGGCGGTTGACTTTCCAAACCGTTTAGACGTTTTTATTGTGCTTAACTATGCGACGTCTTATTGTACACATTACAAATTGTTGTCAATACACTCTTATAAAAGAGTGAGTTAATAAAAGATTTATTACATATATAAGAAAAAGAAATTCAGTTTAATGTGAAATAGATAAAATTGGGATAACTAAATTTTGCATGCTTACGAAAATTATTTCTACTGTTCCTACATCCGAAAATAATTTTCAATTAATCAAGTCTAAAGAAAACAGTAATATGCAAGAATCTATTTCTTTGCACCTGTCAACCTAAATATTACCTGCTGTGTGACTATCGAATATTAATATGTGGATACGTAATAAAATAAAAAAGATGTAAAGTGTTGAAATAATTTGATATGTGTTTGACGACGAATACATTGTTTGCTGTTAAAAATGCTTTTCAAATGTTTATATCGATATGCTCTACAGTAGTGTACAGCTTATAATATAGAGATGTATGAGAGAAGTATCTCGACCCTTGACGATAAAATTGTCTATCGCGATATTATGTGAGATATTTATATTTATATATTATATATCCTTTTTTGATTATCTCATTTGAGTAAGGTATAATAATTTGAGTGAGAGAGAGTGTGCCAGAGAGAAAGAGCGAATAGTATACTTATGAACTCGACATAAATGTATTATTAGATAAATTGAATAGATATATAGAGATAATGATTCATTGTCAATGTAGAGAAATGTTGAAGCATTTAGAATTACAGCTTTTCGAAGTTACATATTGGTTTATTAAGATCAAAACACACGGTCAAGTACCAAAAGCCACTGAAATAAATTTATACAAATCATAGCTAGCTACTTTTTTATCCAAATCCCAAATATTGTTGATAGAATATTATGTATTTATATATACATATATTAGATATATGCTTTACATTACATTGCTGTAGATTTTCTTGAATATTTAGTAAAATTTTTTAGTAAAGGAGCTCTATTTCATCCATTTAATAATTCACATTTAGCCGAAAAAAACTTAAATAATGATCAAAATTATTATTGAAAATAAGTATACATTACGAAAATTATTTCTGTGAATAATTAGATGTGCTATGAATATTGTGTAACGCATGGTACTTACGTTTGTTGACTTATTGTAACTGGCCCGAATATCGTTAAAAAATTTTTAAACAGAGAAGTTTGGTATTTCTAGATGTATATAAAAAAGCTAGAGTTTATGTCATAATAAAATATGAAGTATCTTGTAAAATATAAAATACCTTGTATCCTATTTTCAATTATTTTACCTTGAATCATCTGTCTTTTACGATTGCCGAGATATAAACGTTTAAATGAAAATGTTGAATGCGGCGAGGCGCGCGATTCTTTTGGCCAACTCGCACTTCATTGGTTTAATATACGAAAGTACAATTGCGAGTAATACAATTGAGTATAATACCAATAGGGCAAAGTACCAAGTACAAAGTCTTTTTTCAATCATCTTTCTATCATTTACGGTTGCCGAGATATAAGCGTTTTATGAAAGTCAGAAATCATTTGGCGCCCGATATTTACGGCACGCGCGCGCTTTATCATGTTAAATAAACGGAAGAACGTAATTGTTAGTAAGAAAATTGAGATATTCCAATAGCGCAGAGTATAAACTAAACAGTCCTTTTCGAATCATCTCTATATATCTTGGGTGGTAGCCCAGATACTTGCGATAAATGATAGGGAAAACTTTCTCGCGCCAAGCCAGCGACACATGCCCTTGACCTACTTGAGCGGCGAGCTCGGGCGCGGGACACTTGTCATGTGCTGTACATACATTGACCTACTTTCTATCTTTTAATGCGAAGTATGCTTTCTCAAACAACATTAAACGATAAAAAGTTTCAGAATTATTGTTGCATAATGCTAGTCAACGAGAGAAAGGAGCTACCGTTGTTTTCACTCGGCAAGGAATAAGTCGGTATGCCGAAAATGCGACAAATGACATTAAAGAAATTTCGAGAAATACGTTTATTTTAACATCGCTATGTACTCTTTAATGCAAATCATGCTATCTCGAACAAAATTAGACGATAAAGAGTTAGTCGCATTTCAGAGTTTTTCTTTTTCTCCAACTATAGCCCGATAGCATTCGGCGTTACCTGCTCTTTCTCTTTCGCTAGGATTTATGTGCAACAGGATTCTAAAATTTTTTTTCGTCTAATTTTATTTAAAAAGGCATATGCTTTGACTTAAAAAAGCATTTATCAATGTAAACATTATGACACATTTTAACAATTGTTTTAATTCCATACTCTGATTTAAAAAACTCCGTTTTTCTCACCAATTACATTTATTCAATAACGTTTCGAAACTTTTTATTTTTAAATTTTTGATAAGCGTGCCATTTATTAGTACTAACATTATTATAATGTTATTATTTTCTTTGTATTTTGACTAACATAAGGTAGTTCGATGATGAACGACTTTTGCCAAATGTGATAGGTTTTATTTTTTATATCGAAAAAAGGAACTCTCCTGAATCGATTAAGCCCAGAAATAAGATAATTCACCGTCCCGTTCTCAAGATATTTAATTTTAAAATCAGATGATTTTTATGATTTTAACATTGGTCTAAGAGAAAAAGAGGGTATTTTATAAGAGAAAAATAGTTTTAGTTTATGAGAAAGCGAGTTTGGAGTCGTGTCTGCATGTAATTCCGCAGAAATCGCACCTGTTACGCGGAAAGCATATGTTGAGCAAGGAGGTGGCAGGAGGTATTCGAACAGCGCGTAGCGGCAAAACGAGTTTGCAGTCGTTTGTGATTCCTCAGAAATCGCTCCTGTTACGCGGGAAGCATGATGAGCAAGAAGGTATTCCGGCAGCGCGCGCGCGGCATGCCTACCCCCACTCACTCCCACTATTAACCACCGCCGTCGGAACTCGGAACGGCGTGCGGCCCGGATGCCCCTCCCACGGCCAATCAGAGCGCTGGCGGGTATATTCTTAGAGGGGTCAGAGGCTCCCGCGCTCTGACCAATAGCAGCGTGACTAAGCGGTGGCAATGTGGGGAGCCATCACCCTCGCTTATAGAATACCTCCGTCAACTTCCTTGCCTAACATGCTATGCTGATACTTTTGCCGATTTAAACGCGAGTTTTCGACACCGAGAATCGCCATTTTCGCCTAACATTTTAATAGAATGTGTACTGTCAACCACGCATTTATGATCTTTTGTGCATGTCTACAATACGATCAAATTCTTTTATTGTCTAATTTTAACCTACTAACATTAAAATATGAAATTTTTTTATTATTATTATAATTATTAAATAATTCATTTAAATTACAAATAATTGACGCATATGCGGCAATTATAAATTCTCTAATCAACTCATTTCTCACGCAAAATGTGACATCATAGCGAATTGAAAGGACCCGTAATATGTGTTTTTTGCGAAACAGCTAGATATAACTTACATTATTACTTTACTAAAAAAAATCTCTAATAATTTAAGCAGGCTATAATGCTAACTTCTTTAAGGCCATTGCACGTAACAAAGATTTAGCCATAATTGTAAGGCCGTAAGAAAATAAACCAATCACAGTCGATTATTCTCCTCACGCTCGAAGAATAATCCAGTGTGATTGGTTTATTTTCTTATGGCCTTATACGATTACGACTAAAACTTTGTTACGTGCAATGGCCTTTACTCTTACGCCTATCTTTCGTGAAACAATTACTTATACATATAGCGTCGTGTCAACGTATTATTTTCTGAGACTCGTTTAATATATCGGGCGACGGCATACGTATAGCTCCTTTCTCTCGTTGGCTATAGCATTATAAAATAAAATTCTAAAATCTTTTATCATTTAATCTTAGAAAGCATACCTCACATTAAAGGACAGATAATAATAAAATTAACGTATTTCTTGACATAATTAGTCCAGTGTTGTTCGTCACATTTCGGAGCTTCTAATATCTTCCTGAGTGCCGCCCGACGGGGGGCACTCGCCACTATACTCATTACCTAGCATTATGCAACTTATATATTTTGAAACTTTTTATCGTTTAATGTTGTTCGAGACAGCATACTTCGCATTAAAGAATACATAACAATGATAAGATAAGATGAATCTATTTTCTCGAGATTTGTTGTCTTTTGTCACATTTCGACGCTCCAATTTTCTCGCCGAGCGAACAGCAACGGCATTCGTAGCTCTTTTCTCGTTGGCTAGCATTATGCAACAACATTCCAAAACCTTTTATTGTTTGATTTTATTCGAGAAAGCATGCATCACATTAAAGAATAGATAACAATGATAAAATTAACGTATTTCTCGAGATTCCTCCGCCTTTGTCGTTCGTCATACATGCATATATATCACAGAGCTTTATATCTTCCCGAGCGCCGCCCGACACGATGACGGCCTCTCCGCTACCTTTTTCTCGTTGCCTAGCATTATGCAACAATATTCTGAAACTTTTTATCGTTTAATGTTGTTTCGAGAGAGCATACTTCGCATTAAAGGACATTAACACTTGTGTCGACTTGTCAGTAAATGAAATTAAGCACCATCAGCATACGAATTTTAACGAATTCTTAAAAAATGAGGTTTCGTTAACATTGTTATGTGCCCTTTAATGTAAGGCATATGCTTTCTGGAACAAGATTAAACGATAAAAAGTTTTAGAATATTGTTGCATAATGCTAGGCAACGAGAAAAAGATGGCGGAGAGTGCTGTCGGGCAGCGCTCGGGAATAAGAGATATATACATATATAGTTTAAAAGCTCCGTGATATGTATGACAAACGACAAAGGCGGAATTTCGAGAAATACGTTAGTTTTATCATTATTATCTGTCCTTTAATGTGAGGCATGCTCACTCGAACAAGAATAAACGATAAAGAGTTATAAAATGCCTCTACATAATGCTAGCCAATGAAAAAAAAAGAGCTAATACGATCCGAATGCCGTCACTCGCGCTCGGCGGGAAGACGGTTCGAAATGCGACGGACGACACGAAACTAAATCCCAAGAAATACGTTCATCTTATCATTGTTATGTGTCCTTTAATGTGAGGCATGGTCCCTCGAACAAGATTAAACGATATAAAGTTTCAGAATATTGTCGCATAAAGCTATATAGACAACGAGAGAAAGGAGGTGTACATACGCCGCGAATGCCGTCGCTCGCGCTCGGCGGAAAGACGGTCCAAAATGCGACGCGGACGACACGAAACTTACTTAAGAATTACGTTCATCTTATCATTGTTATGTGTCCTTTAATGTGAGGCATGCTCTCTCGAACAAGATTGAACGATAAAGAGTTATAAAATACCTCTGCATAATGTTATAGCAAACGAAAAAAAAAAGCTACGAATGCCGCCGCTTGTGCTCGGCGAAAAGGTACATACATATAATAGACGATCCGAAATGCTACGAACGACACGGGACTAATAAATCTCTAGAAATACATTTATCTTATCATTGTTATGTATCCTTTAATGTGAAGCATGCTCTCTCGAACAAGATTGAACAACGATTAATAAATTCTTATACATATAAGGTATATTTCAGCAATCGCCACAGATATAAACATCATTCAAAAACGACATAAAATATTGTAATTAGCGCTAATGTGATTAGTGTGATTGCAATATCATTAATAATACATCTCACATTAGGGAGGAAACTGTGACAATGTAAACGACGCTGCTTTGGAAGCAGGCCACTATCGCTATACTTAAAAATTTAAATCAGTTTTAAACCTTTAAAAATCAGTTAGCGCGCGAAAACACCAAAATATTAACGACGCGCGCCGGCATTCCCGGACTCGGCGATCTAGGTCAAGGCCAATTTAGAAAATGAATCAATAATGTATGTACAGCTGCTTGGGGGGAGGGGGACGAAACTGTCCCCCTCCCCCCGCCGCACGCCGCCCACCGCTCAAGTAGGTCAAGGCCATGTGTCGCTGACTATATAATTGGTGCGAGAAAGTCCTTCCCTATATATCGTTTATCGCAAATATCTGGGCAACCACCCAAGATATAATAGAGATGATTCTAAAAGGACACTTTAGTTTATACTCTGCACTATTGGAATATCTCGATTTTATTTTTAACAATTGCGTCCTTCCGTTTATTTAACATGATAAAGCGCGCGCGTGCCGTAAATATCGGGCGTAAAATGATTTCTATAACTTTCGTAAAACGCTTATTATATCTCGGCAACCGTAAATGATAGAAGATGATTAAAAAAAAACTTTGTACTTTGTACTTTGCCCTATTCATATTACTCAATTGTATTACTCGCAATTATATGTAATTTTGTTTGTTGAAGCAATATATAAAAGCGCGAGCTGGGCCGCAAAAGAATTAAGACCGTCTTAAGCCTAATTGTGTCC